>CAWUFW010001035.1:3236756-3239256 GCA_963921515.1 Calotriton arnoldi | reverse complement strand
GTTATGCAGAGGCTCAAAGGGAGCGCACATTAAAAGGTAAGAACCAAGTTCAAGTCCCACTGAGGCATTACAAACGGAACAGGAGGGAAGAGGTGAGTAATGCCTTTTAAGAACCTGTTAACAACAGGGGACTTGAAAAGGGAGGGCTGATCAGGGAGCCTGAGGAAGGCCGAGATAGCACAAAGATAACCCTTGATGGTACCCAGGGCAGAACCCTGTTGGGCCAGAGAGAGAAGGAACAGAAGGACCTCAGAAAGAGGGGCAGAAAGGGGATCCACAGCCTTTGCTGTGCACCATGCCACAAATTTGTTCCACCTGCAGGCGTATACCACCTTAGTGGAGGGACGCCTGGCTGCCAGAATGACATCACAAACTTCGGGAGGCAAGTCGAAGGAATCAACTGCCGCCGCTCAATCTCCACGCAAGCAGGTGTAGACTGGACAGGTTGGGGTGGAGGACCGTCCCCTGCTGCTGCGACAGAAGATCCTCCCGAAGAGGCAGACGGATCGGGGGATCTATGCTCATACTGAGTAGCTCGGGATACCAAACTCTTCGAGCCCAGTCCGGAGCCACAAGAATGACTTGGGCCCGGTCGTGCCGAATCTTCTTCAACACTCTGGGTAGAAGTGGTATAGGCGGAAAGGCGTACAACAGACCGCAACTCCACTCGCGACGAAAAGCGTCGCCGAGCGAGTGCCGCCTTGGAAATTCCAACGCGCAGAACTGATGACATTGCGCGTTCTCTTCGGTGGCGAATAGATCTAACCAAGGCTCTCCCCACTGTAGAAAGAGTCCTTGCGCCACTTCCGAGTGAAGACGCCATTCGTGATCCATCATGCACCTGCGGCTGAGTTCGTCCGCCCTGGCGTTCAGAGAACCTGCCAGGTGTTGAACCATCAGGAACATGCCCTGATGTTCCAGCCATGTCCAGAGGCGCAGAGCCTCCTGACAAAGGGTCCAAGACCCCACCCGCCCTGTTTGTTGCAGTACCACATGGCGGTGGTGTTGTCTGTGAACACCTGCACTACCTTCCCTTTGACAGAGGGAAGGAATGCCTTGAGTGCAAGCCGGATCGCCCGGAGCTCCAGAAGGTTGATATGGAGCCGGGACTCCGCCGGAGACCAGAGGCCTCTGATCTCCGCCTCTCCCATGTGACCGCCCCATCCCAGAAGGGACGCGTCCGTCACAACTGTATGCTCTGGCTGGGGAAGGGAGAGGGATCTGCCCATGACCCATTGCCGGTTCGAGAGCCACCACTGCAACTGTTTTGCAGTCCCCTCCGAGATCTGGACGTGATCGGACAGGTTGCCCTGGTGCTGCGCCCACTGGAACTTCAGGTCCCACTGCAGAGCCCGCATATGCCATCTGGCATGATTGACCAGCAGGATGCAGGAGGCCATGAGGCCCAGCAGCCTCAGGGTCATCCGTGCCGAAACCCAGGATAAAGGCCGAAAGATCGGAATCATAGCCTGAATATCCCGGACTCGCCGTTCGGGAGGATAGGCCCGAAACTGCGTCGTGTCCAGAACTGCTCCGATGAAAAGGAGCTGTGGAGAAGGAATTAGATGCGACTTCGGCACATTGATGGAGAACCCCAGCGAGTGCAGGAGTTCGGCCGTAGTCTGGAGGTGGGAGACGACTGCCTGGGACGAGCCCGCCTTCAGCAGCCAGTCGTCGAGGTAGGGGAAGACTGAAACCCCTGCCCGGCGCAGATGAGCTGCGACCACCGCCATCACTTTCGTGAACACCCGAGGGGCACTGGTAAGGCCAAAGGGGAGCACGGTGAACTGAAAATGCTCGGGGCCTACCGTGAACCGAAGGTAACGCCGGTGGGCCGGCAGGACGGGGATGTGGAAATACGCGTCCTGCAAGTCCAACGCTACCAACCAGTCTCCAGGGTCGAGGGCAGTCAAGACCTGAGCTAGGGTGAGCATCTTGAACTTCTCCTTCCGGAGGAAGCGATTGACGTTCCGGAGGTCCAAGATAGGACGCATGTCCTCCTTGTCCTTTTGGGCACCAGAAAGTAGTGGGAGTAGCAACCACGCCCTACTTCTGGGGTCGGAACATGCTCGATGGCCCTCTTGGTCAAGAGGGCCGTGACTTCCTTCTGTAGAAGCACCAAGTGATCCCCTGACATGCGGTGGAATTGAGGTGGCATGGCTGGGGGTGGTCTCGAAGGGGAGGGAGTAGCCCCTTCGGACAATGTCCAAGACCCACCTGTCCGAGGTGATGGTGCGCCAGTGGGGAAGGTGATGGCGGACCCTGCCCTCTACTGGCGTGCCGTGCACCTGAAAGGAGGGACTAGGAGGGCTTGGAGGCCGCGGACGGGTTGGAGGTGGTGGCCTGACCCGCACGCTGGTTGCCCGAACCGCCACGGCGGTATCCACGTCCTCGGCCACGCGAAGGCGCTTGCTGCGCGGGCCGTTGGCCGGGCTGTGGACGTGACTGGGCGCCCCTTCCGTGGCCACGAAAGGGGCGAAAAGCAGACGTTTGCGGAGGG
>CAWUFW010001035.1:3206756-3231756 GCA_963921515.1 Calotriton arnoldi | reverse complement strand
GCCCCCTTCCCGTTTTTTTTTTAAAAAACAATTTGAAAAAAAGGGGTAAGGCCCTGGGGGATGGGGTCCCCAGGTCCCAAAAAAAGGAAAAAGTTAGGAGGGCCACACAGCCCCCCTTCGAAAAAACGATCGTGCCGCAGGCCCCGCCCCCTTCCTTTACCACTCTGCAAACGCGCCCCCTGGCGCGTTTGCAGAGGGGGAACGAATTCCCCTTGAATACTGGGGGTCCCTGGGGGCCAACTAGCCCACCAGGAACCTCCAGTATGCGCCAGAGAGGTATCTGGTGGGCCAGTTGGCCCCTAGGGAACCTTCGGGATTTCAGGAGGAATTAATTCTCCAACTTAAAACGCGCCACAGGGCGTGTTTGCAGACATGTCACCTCAGGCCCCACCCCCTTCCTTCACCATTGTGCAAATATTCCTCTAAAATCAGCCGAACTACGAATTCCGATTTACTCACCTGTTATCAGGAGAGACCTCAGTGCTGCATCTTTGAGCCCAGTACTGATCCTGAAAAGTAATTTTAACCGTACTTACCAGTAACTTGAATTTCCTTCCATAGGATATCATTGCCTGCCTTTTGCTGAAAAAGTTTCTAAGTGTCGATTTTTGAAACATACAAATATTCCTCTAAAATCAGCAGAACTACGAATTCCTATTTACTTACCTGTTATCAGGAGAGACCTCAGTGCTGCATCTTTGAGCCCAGTACTGATCCTGAAAAGTAATTTTAACCGTACTTACCAGTAACTTGAATTTCCTTCCATAGGCTAACATTGACTGGTTTCACTTGGAAATTCTTCTAAGTGTGGAGTTTTGGAACTTTATAATATTCCTCTAAAATCAGCCGAACTACGAATTCCGATTTACTCACCTGTTATCAGGAGAGACCACAGTGCTGCATCTTTGAGCCCAGTACTAATCCTGAAAAGTAATTCTAACCGTACTTACCAGTAACTTGAATTTCCTTCCTTAGGCTAACATTGACTGGTTTCACTTGGAAATTCTTCTAAGTGTGGAGTTTTGGAACTTTATAATATTCCTCTAAAATCAGCCGAACTACGAATTCCGATTTACTCACTTGTTATCAGGAGAGAACCCAGTGCTGCATCTTTTAGCCCAGCACTGACCCTGATAAGTAATTCTAACCGTACTTACCAGTAACTTGTATTTCCTTCCATTGGAATCCATTGTCTGGTTTTCCGCAGAAAAGTTTCAAAGTGTCAATTTTCACAAACTACAAATATTCCTTAAAAATCGCCTGTATGACTTAAACGCATTATTTCAACTGTTTACAGGAGATGCACCAGTGCGGGATCCAGGATCCACCACTGAGTAAGAAAAAGTAATTTTCTATTGACCTTCAGAAAAGTCCGGAAGAGGGCCATCTTCCGGAACCATTTTCCTTCCTGAACAACACTTCTCCCAGTTTCCTGTACTCCGGCGCATCCGCCGTTGTCGTCCTGGACTACTGACCTGGCACGCCTAATCCTATATTCCCCCTGTGCTACTTAGCACTTGGTCAATTTCGTCGCCACAGACTGCATCGACTTTTCTGAAGGTCAATAGTCCTCATTGGCTTATCCGCCGCCCGGCGATATCCGTCTTTCTTTCCTTACATTTGGCAGTAGTCCACCTACCGTGGTTCGCACTGCTCTTCATTGCCGTTTTGGACTCTTGAACGGTCACTTGAATCCACCTTGTTGGCACCGCCTTTCAGCCCTGAAGAGTCACGGGTTACTACCCTTTGTGACGAAACACGTGTCGGCTGGTTGCTTTTGTTTTGGCTGGTTGCTTATGCTCTGCTACTATATTAAACACCTATGATTATCATTCTGGTGTAGACCCTCTACATTTCTGCAGCATGAGACATTTCTCCTGATATTATATCCTCATTACGTGTGCCCGGGACTGTACCTACTTCATTTGTGTGGATTTCTATCCATACCATCACGGGGGTTTTAGGGCATATCCCCTGACCTGGCTTGCACCGTTCACACTCCTAGTATAACATAAACTCAGCGCGAATTAGCTTGAGCGCAATTATTCCTGTCAATACTAAAAACCCCACACTGATACATACTCTTTACTAGACTTCCACTCATGGAAGGAGCCCTCTTGTAGGTTATGCCCAGAGATTTAGGTAAAGTACTGCCTATAATAGGGTCATTTAGTACTATAGGCCAATTGCGTTGTACAATATTTTTGATGGTTTTATTTTGCATATTGTAAGTTGTAATAAGCCGCAATTGAAAAGATTCTTTTTCCTTTTCTTGCTCTACAGATTTAGGTTTTAACAAGGAATCCCTCTCTATACTGCTGGTTTTCTTAATAGCTGCGTCTATTGTTCTGCATTTGTATCCCCTAGCTAGAAATCTGTTTTTGCATTCTTGTTGTATTTTTTGTAAATCCTTAGGATTGCTGCATATTCTTTTAATTCTCAACATTTCACGATAGGGGATGCTATTAATCAGCTGTCGTGGGTGAAAACTTGTTGAATGCAAAACTGAATTCCCGCAGTTTCCTTTCTGAATAATCTTGTTTCCAGTTTATTATGCTTGATAAAAATTTCTACATCAAGGAAACTGATTGACTGGGTACTAATGGTTGATGTAAAATTTAAATTAATGTCATGGTCATTGATATTATTTACAAATTCATTTGCTTCCGTTATAGAGCCATCCCAAACAATAAAAATATCATCTATAAATCTAAGAAACATTTTTATATGATTTTCCATAAAATGCCTGTGCGTTACACTGAGGACCAGCTCCTCCCACCACCCCATGTGTAAACAGGCGTAGCTAGGGGAGAAGCTGGCCCCCAATGCAACACCACGCATCTGCTGATAGACACACTTGTCAAATAGAAATACATTATTGTTTAAACAAAATTGGGTCAGATTGCTAAGCATTACACTATGAGTAGACAGTCTTGTTTTTCCTTTTCCCAAAAAGTATTCTAATGCCCTTATACCATCTATGTGTCTGATACTGGTATAAAGGGACACTACATCCAGAGACATTAATTTGTAACACTCCTTCCATTCGAAATTTTGCAGTTTTGCTAAAAAATCGCTCGTGTCTCTGATGTACGTTGGCAGGGAATGCACCAATTCTTGTAAAAAGTAATCTATATATCGGCTTGCGTTTTCTAACAGGCTGTTCTGTGCCGAGATGATAGGATGGCCTGGGGGATTGTTTGCATCCTTGTGTATTTTTGGGATAAAGTATATATTTGGGATGGTAGGATTTTCCTTTCTTATGAATTTATATTCATCCGCCGTTAAAACACCAGCGCTTTTCCATGCTAGGAGTTTCCCATAAAAGTCATCCTGTATTGATTTTAATGTCCACACATTGCTGATTTTATAACATGATCTGTCATTTAATTGCACTGCTGCTTCTTCCATATATTTCTTTCTGTCCCACAAGACAATATTGCCACCCTTGTCCGCATTTCTCACAATGATGTTTTTGTTGCTTTGTAGTTTGGCAATTAGTTGTTTATATTGCCTATCTTATGAATTCCATTTTTGTTTGGTATGTTGGATCTTGTAATTTAGTTTCTTAATTCCATTAATCACCTGTTCATTAAAGATGTCAATGCTATCTCTAGTCATTATTGGATTAAATGTTGATTTACTTTTGAATGGTGTGGTTTTTCTTGTGGGTATATCCTCCTCTAGCTCGTGTTGTCTCCCTGATTTCTTGGGAATTGTGTTCCATACTAGTGTTATTAGCCCTGGGTGAGATAGATTCCATTTGTAATTCCATTAGCGTATTTAGTAGGGTGGAGTCTCCACTATTTGTTAACCCTTTTGAAGCCTCGGTCTGACCATTTTCCTCCTCCATTTCCTTATCTCTTTCTTTTAGTTTTTCTTTTGATAAGGCATGATGTTTTTAAGCTTTAATTTTCTTATGAAGCGGTAAACATCCATCCGGGTGTTTGCATAATTGAAGTTAGATTCCGGGCAGAAAGAGAGTCCTAGTGCCAAGATTTGTTGTTCGGCTTTTGTGAGAGTTGTGTCAGTTAGGTTAATTACTGTTTTTGCTTGAGTCTCACTGATGTTTATTTGTGGTTCCACCAGCCTCTCCCTCTCATCTTTCTGTTGTGTGGCCGATCTGTTTGACTTTCTCCTCTGCCTCCGTTTGTGGTTACGCCTCTTCCTCTGGCGTTCTGCGGCATCCTCGGGCGGAGTGTCGCCCTTCTTTCCTCCACTAAAAAATTCATTTCTTCAGCTGGGGAAAGTTTGGTTAATGTTGGTCTTTGGACCATTTGTTGTCCATCCAGCTCCGCTTCACTTTCCATATTGGAGCTCAGGTCTGAATTTGAGGTGTATACATGTTTATCTCTACTGGTAGATGCCTGGGTTCCTGTTTCATTTTGCATTTTCATTTTATTAGATTTCATGGCATCATATTTTTTTGAAAATGTGAAAATGCGCCCTGTTTCATAGTCCACCCTATCTCTATGAAATTTGAATGTCTTGCGTTCCTTTATCTTATCTTCCTCTTTCTTTAGTCGTGCTAGCATTTCTTCTCTTAATTTCAGCTCTTCTTCACGTTTATTAAGTTGGGCAATTTCCTCATTCAGTTTTTCTATTTTTTCTTGAGAGCCACCCGGTCTATTTCTGCATATTTCACCAAGATCTCTACCAGTCTTTTTGATGATTCCAAATTGCTTTGCGCCCAATCGCTCATCATATTGGGGTTTGGCTGATCATAACTCGGGGCTATTAGTATCCTTAAGCCCCTAGGGATTCTTCCTACGTCTAGGTAGCGCTGCAGGGATTTATGTTCCCACCATTTTCCCTGCTCCGATTTCATCAGCCTTTCTAGTGCTCTTATTTTCTCCTTGATATTACTATTGCTATTGGCTGGATTTGTGGCAATTTCCGGTGTAATTAGGCTGCTTGGGGATTTGTTGGTAAACATTTCTGAGGCTGCCGCCTCCCGGTCCCTGAGCGTAGCCGCCGACATTACAATATTTTTGCCGTAATTGTAAGCAGGAGTCGGGTGAATTTAAAATAAATCCCGTCGTCACTTTTACATGCACACCACTCTCCCCTCAATGTCTCGTACCTCCTACCTTCCGCGTTCTATCCTCTGACGACGCGTCCTCCGACACGGCTCCGGAGGAGTTCGCTTCCGGCAGTTGGTTTCCTTTGACCGCGGGGGGGCCGACGACTCGTATCCTTACGGGGAAACACAGTCCAGTTACTCCCGGCAAATAGCCCGGAAGTGTTCGCTTCTTACAGTCGTCGCCTCTTCACGAGTGGGGGTCCGTGTTGGGCTGTCAGAAGCTCGGACAGCCTAATATCCTCTCGTACTGCTTCAATGCTTTCACCAGTCCTGGAAACGGAAAGCAGACACGGACCACGTTTCTGTGCAAGAGATGTTTATTTTCAGTCGGCCATGACGCGTTTCGGTCCCTCCTGGAACTTGATCACATGACAACGCTCATTACCATTTTCTCCCCTTTTAAAGTGACAGTGATTAGTGCAAAGTTCCGGTGATTTCACCATGGATTTGGAAGACATACTGCGGTTTTATGGTATTACAAATTTGATACATTTCCGTTTTTGCTTTTTTCTCTCTCTCCCCCCCACAATTAATATACTTATTTTGTGTACTTACAATATTATATTACACTATCGCAAATTGCCTTTGATCGTGGGTGCGAATAGACATAACCATAAATAAACATATAATGAGTACCATAACAACTTATTTCCATACATTATAATATATGATAATAAATAAGGGCTAAAATTTCTTTTTAATCAATTAATAATTAAAATTGTTTCGGTCAGTCCTATGTTAAAAACGGAATGTAAAAAATATAGTCAAAAACCCCATAGAAACCATTTACATATACATATATATACATATACATACATATATACATACATAAAAAATAAAAAATAAAAAACCCCAAACAAACCCCTCCCACCTAAAGCTTTTCATCTCCCTCTTCCCCCTTCTTTTCCCTCCCTTTTCCTCTCCTTTCTTCACGTCCTTTCTTTGGTTAAATTGAAAGAATTGATCGTATATCTCGAAGGAATACTTAACCATTTAATGACAGCATATGGATATATTCCCTAAAATATGGCAAGGCACTAGTCCTTCCTCTAAATAAAATCTTTCCTTCCCTCCCTACCCTTATTTTTTCAAACCCCCCGTTTTTCCTTTCTTTTCCTCTCCCTCTCTGCCCCCTATTTTCTTATTGCCGCCAGCACTTAATGATTATCCGTGTACTATACAAAGAAATGAGGAACCATATATAACTGATTATGGCATTAGTAAGATGAAAATTATTCTGTCTGATACTATATCAGCAGATTATTAAACCTCCGCTACAATAGTCTTGTAAATAACAGCTGAAACGATTCCTTTCTTGTAAATATTGTAAATACACATTTTTATATGCACTACAACTCCCATAATGCCACATTAAGGCCACATGGGTGTATATATAGTGCAATGGAGAAGTGAGCAAGGCCGTGAGAGGGCTGAAACGCGTTGGTTGAGCCGTGCAAATAAACGCATTTTGAAAATCTCTTCCTGAGTGCCGCGTCAATGGTTTTGTGAAGTGGAATTTTGGGATCCGGCCCTTACGCAGAGCACCCGCTGTGAGTGTGCACCGGAGATCAGGATCACTTTGTGGACATACATACACGTATATATACATATACATACACATATACATATTGTAGGAAGGTGGAATCTGACTATATGGTTGCCCCCACTTTTTTTCTGGTGTTTTGCTGGTTTATGACTTAGTTGGACTGGGATCCTGCTATTCAGGGCCCCAGTCTATCTGCTTTCTCTGTAAAAGGTTTCCATGTGCCTTAGGCACATCTCTGATTGGAATCTGGAGTGCCCTTATAAGTCCCTAGTATATGGTATACTATGTACCCAGGGCATAGGTACCTCAGGAGGCCTACCAGGGGCTGCAGCATGTATTGTGCCACCCCTGGAAGGCCATCCAAACTGACACCACAGGTCTGCTACTGCAGCCTGGGTAAGGTGGTGCATGCACTCCTTACTGTGATATAGGTTACCTATATCACTATATACATACACACATATAAACCTATAAGTCACTCCTATGGCAGGCCTTATCAATCCTGAAGGCAGAGTGCGTGGTTCCTATGTGAGAGGGTGCCCCTGCATGAGCAGGTCCCCTCTGCAGCGTTCGGAGACCCTTCTCTGATGCTGTTTGTAGTGCAGCCTGACCATATACTCTTAAGCGCATTATAACCTCGCGTTAAATGCTAACTTTGGAATGGCTGCACCGAAACATGCCGTGTTTGGTGTCAAACATCTTGGAATACTACCCCCCTGCCAATTCTGGCGGCGGGGTAGCATTCCACCCTTCTAGAGGGAGAGACATGTTAACCCTGGCCTGGCCGGTAACTTCTTTCTAAAGCCCTGGCATCACAAAATGGATGCTGCTGCCACAGACACAAGTCTGGCCTCCTGCTGCTGGACGAAACTCCGGCAGGGGAGGCCTGGACAATAGGTTTCCTGTCCCAGGGAGGTGTGACCACCTCCCCAGACAGGATAGTGTGTATTGGGGCTGGGCGGGAGCACTTTCGGGTGCTTTGAAGTCCTGCACTGGGGGCACACTTGGTGTCCCTGTGCATACCCCAGTTCAAACCGGATCAGGGGCTTGCAGCCCCTGCTTTGGCACGAACTGGACAAAGGGAAAGGGGTGTAGCCACCCCTCTGCCCTGACCCACCCATAGGTGGGGCCACAGAGTAGTCCAACCCCTAAACTTAGTATAAGTATAGGAACCCAGTCCTTAGGACTTAGATTATCCCTGGACGAAACTCTGACACAGAATCCTGGACCTTCGACGCTCTACTACAAGATTAGAGGACAGAAGAATCTCCCTTGGGGTCAAGGAGTGACTCCCCTGCTTGGCAGGCACCAAAGAAGCAATTGTCCGGTCTGCATTGCCTAAGCTCCCGTCGGACGCCGAAGTCTTTGCATCACCAGAGGTGGATTTCCAGACTTCCCCGAGGCTGCCCTGAGTCCCCAGCAAAGCTGAGGCCCGTAGCTGTCGTGGGTAACGTGGAACCGTGACCCCTGGACACTGCACGCATTTGCTAGTGCATCCTCTTCTGGGTCTCCCACAAAGTCGTGCTTTGGGCTCCGAGTAGCCCTAGCCTCCAGCACCAACTGCACCGAAGATCACTGGCCTCCACTCCACGAGTGTCCTGTGAGCCAGCTCCACGTGCATCGTCTCGAGGCTCCTTCGCGGTCGCTAGCCCGTTGGCTAGTAGCCCTTCACGAAGGCCAATCCTTTTCTTCTTGGGCTCCCTGGTTGCTCCAGGCTTGCCCTCACTTACCCTTGCTGGGTGAGTTCCTCAGACCTTGCTGGTCTGCATCATCGTCAATCTTCATCTACATCGAGACTTGCCAAGGCTTGTTGGGTCCAATCCGGTCGCCGACACCTCAGCACTCGACAGACATCGTGTACCAGCCCGAATCCTGCTCCTGGTCGCTGACAACGCCTCCTGGACCTCGTGGCTGAAGAGTCAAGACGACGGTCAACCTACCTGAAGCACTCGACATCGGTGGGCATCTGCTCATCGCCTTCCTGGTCACTGGCTAGTGACCCAGACTCTGTCCCCTCTGCTTTCAGGTTCTTCAGATCTCCGATCCACCTTTGGATCCACCCGGACACTTTCCACTTGGTCGCCAGCAGCACTTTGCAGCAGATCGCCATTCAAATCGACGACGAAACCCGACCCCGAAAGGCACCTATGCACCCGGCTTCCCTGGGTGAGGTAACAAGAGTACTCCGGTGCTCCCGTGGGTAGAGACTCTAGAACGACCTAGTTCTCAAAGGGTTTGCTCCAAGTCCTTCTTTAAGTGTCCCTTTTCTTTAATTTCCAAACCGCGACTTTCTCCATAGAAGTTAACGGCGTTTCGCGGCTGTGTATTTACACTGCACGCGTCCCCGTGGGTCCCCTGTGTCACTACCTTGGGTGGTTCCTTGTGGTCCAAGCATTTCTAGAGGCTCTAGGCCTAGTGTCTAGCTCAGTCGTGGTTCTTATACCACTTTATTGGTATATGGTTTGGTACGCCCCTAGGGCCCAAACGTGTATTTGTGCTATTACTGTGTTTAAATAACTTATAACTTATGTACTTCGAACTCTAGCCTCATAAAGAGACTAGAGGGGTGTGTTTAGCAATAAATACATATATTTTGAATATATACCTGGTGTGGTGCTCTTTCATTTGGTCACTCAAGAGATTATAAACTGGTAAAACAAGCTGCTTTACATTCCTTCAAGACGTAGCCTGAAGGCTGCTCTCCATAGCTACCACTAGGATAGCTTTCAATAAGGTTGTCTTTAACCTATCTCCAATAAGGGGTTGTTTGGACTTGTGCAAGGTGCCCACTATAATTAGTGGACAGCATATGCCAGGCCAACTTCTCACACATATATATACATATACATATACATATATATACATATACATACAGATACATATATACATATACATATACATACATATACATACATATATACATATACATATATATATATACTTATGAAGGTTGCTGCTTGCCGGTTTTTGAAATAAAGAAATCTACTGAAATAGAGTGGAATTCGACTGTCTTCTGGAGTGCGCTTTCAATGGTGGGATACCTCTTTGTTGTAATATGTAACCGGCCAGTCCCGGTCGGGGAAGCTGCACCGCCTTTATCGGAGTAAAGTTCTGCTGTGTGGAGATCGGACTTCAACACAGAACAGCGGAAGGAGCAGTGTAATTTAAATGAACCGGAGGTCACAGCCTGTAGCTCACTGGAGAGCTTTAAACATGCTAAAATTATAATGTTATGGCGACAGAACCCACTGAAGGGTGTAATTATTGTGCAAGTGTACCACGAGTACCAGAATGCCTTTTGTGAAAATACGCCCACTGGAGGGCTGGCCACCAGAGGATTTAAAAACAGTTTGACTCGGACATTGCTCATTCTGCCTCATTAACATGCAACTGCCCGTGATCAAGGAATAAGTGATTCCAAAACGCGTAGGGCTTTAATTATGAAGGTTGCTGCTTGCCGTTTTTAAAAATAAAGAAATCTACTGAAATAGAGTGGAATTCGACTGTCTTCTGGAGTGCGCTTTCAATGGTGGGATACCTCTTTGTTGTAATATATATACACATATATATATATACACACACACACATATACACACATATATATATATATACACACAAACAAATACACATATATATATATATACACACACACATATACACACACACATATACACATATATACACACACACATATACACATATATACACACACACATATATACACATATATACACACGCACATATATACGCACACACACACACACATATATACACATCTACACATATATACACACACATACGCATACACACATATATACATACGCAGACATATATACATACACACACACATATATACATACGCACACGCACATACACACACACATATATATATACACACACATATACATATACCCACACATATATACAGATAGATATATATATATATATATACACACACACACACACAAACACACACACACATTACCTACTGGCGGTCGCCAGTAGGTAGTTAGGACCAATTATCCATAGGAAAAGCGTTTTTTGATTTCCCAATATCTTAGGCGCCGTTTGACGAATCATCGTGAAATTTTCCAAACTTATGACTAGCTCAGGTCAGCTCCTGTCTTAAAAGTTTGGGGTTATTCGTCAAGCGGGGGCCGAGACAAAAAGTGGGTCCCAAAACACGCTTTCTCCATGTTAATTTCCATAGGAAATTTTGGAACAGGCTACAGCCCTTACTGCTGAACGGAATTACACCATATTTGGCAAAAAGGTAGCTCTTGGTTCAGAAAGCGACCCTGAAAAAATGCGGGCCCCAGGGTGAAATACAGCACGGAGAGGGGGGCCGCACACCCCCCCACCTCTTTATGTTAAGTAGCGGCCTTGGGGGATGGGGACCCTAGGGCCAATTTAAGGCTCAGGGAGGGGGGCCAAGTGGCACCCTTTCCTTTAAAAATACACACAGCCCTGGGATATGGGGTACCACGGATCTTTTTAATGCCCCACTCGCCTTTTTTGTACGTTTCTGCCAGAGGGTGGGCTCCCTGGGGCCTATAATGGCTCAGAAAGGGAGGCCCAGAAGCCCCTTCCCAAAAATAAAATAAAAGCCCTGGGGGGATGGAGTCCCCAGTGTCTAAAGAGGCTCAGGAAGGAGGTCACGTGGCACTTGTATAAGGCCCCGGGGGATGGGGTTTTAAGGGCCATAATAGGCATGGGGGACGCACTGCCTCCTCTGTGTGTGTCTGGGATATAGATAGATATATATATATATATATATATCGCACACACAAACACAGTGGGGGCCACGCGGCCCCCATCCCCATTATGGCGCTGGAAACCATATTATTTATATATATTTTATATTATCTACTGGCGGTCGCCAGTAGATAGTTATAGTTAGGACCTAGTTTCCATAGGAAAAGCGTTTTTTCTTTTCCCAATAACTTTGGTGCCGGATGACGAATCTTCGCGAAATTTTCAAAACTAGTGGGGCGCTCCGGTCAGCTCCTATCCTGAAAGTTTCGGAGTGATTCGTCAAGCGCGGGCCGAGAAAAAAGGGGGGTCCCAAAATGCGTTTTCCCCATGTTATTTCCCATAGGAAACTTTAGACATGCCTACAGCCCTAACTGCTGAACGGAATTACACCAAATTTGGCCAAAGGTAGCCCTTGGTTCAGAAAGCGCCCTTTTTTTTTTAAATGGTGTAAATCTGTTCAGTAGTTTGAGATATTAAAAGAATTTTTTTTTATATATATCTGGGCGGGACCTAACTACACAAGCACGAGCTTGGCTCTAATTGGCTGCCAACAATCCAGGAAGTGTTGGCAGCCATCTTGGTGCAATGCTTTTTAGGTCTCGCCTAGCGACGCAGCGCATGCGCTGCCCACTACACAAACACCACTGCACTGCCCTAAACCCTAAAACACTACCCCAGCACGACCCCTTACACTGCACAAACACCACTGCACTGCCCTAAACCCTAAAACACTACCCCAGCACAACCTCCTACACTGACCGAACACCACTGCACTGCCCTAAACCCTAAAACACGACCCCCAGCACGACCCCCTACACTGCCCGAACACCACTGCACTGCCCTAAACCCTGAAACACCACCCCCAGCACGACCCCCTACACTGCCCGAACACCACTGCACTAAACCCTGAAACACTACCCCCAGCACTACCCCCTACACTGCCCGAACACCACTGCACTGCCCTAAACCCTGAAACACCACCCCCAGCAAGACACCCTACACTGCCTGACCACTGCCCTAAACCCTGAAACACCAGCCCCAGCACGACCCCCTACACTGCCCGAATACCACTGCACTGCCCTAAACCCTGAAACACCAGCCCCAGCACGACCCCCTACACTGCCCGAACACCACTGCACTGCCCTAAACCCTGAAACACCAGCCCCAGCAAGACCCCTACACTGCCCGAACACCACTGCACTGCCCTAAACCCTGAAACACCAGCCCCAGCAAGACCCCTACACTGCCCGAACACCACTGCACTGCCCTAAACCCTGAAACACCAGCCCCAGCAAGACCCCTACACTGCCTGAACACCACTGCACTGCCCTAAACCCTGAAACACCACCCTCCTGCATGACCCCCTACACTGCCCGAACACCACTGCACTGCCCTAAACCCTGAAACACCACCCCCAGCACCACCCCCTACACTGCCAGAACACCACTGCACTGCCCTAAACACTGAAACACCACCCCCTGCACGACCCCCTACACTGCCCGAACACCACTGCACTGCCCTAAACCCTGAAACACCACCCCCAGCACGACCCCATACACTGCCCGAACACCACTGCACTGCCCTAAACCCTGAAACACCACCCCCTGCACGACCCCCTACACTGCCCGAACACCACTGCACTGCCCTAAACCCTGAAACACCACCCCCAGGACGACCCCCTACACTGCCTGAACACCACTGCACTGCCCTAAACCCTGAAACACCACCCTCCTGCACGACCCCCTACACTGCCCGAACACCACTGCACTGCCCTAAACCCTGAAACACCACCCCCAGCACGACCCCCTACACTGCCCGAACACCACTGCACTGCCCTAAACCCTGAAACACCAGCCCCAGCAAGACCCCTACACTGCCTGAACACCACTGCACTGCCCTAAACCCTGAAACACCACCCTCCTGCATGACCCCCTACACTGCCCGAACACCACTGCACTGCCCTAAACCCTGAAACACCACCCCCAGCACCACCCCCTACACTGCCAGAACACCACTGCACTGCCCTAAACACTGAAACACCACCCCCTGCACGACCCCCTACACTGCCCGAACACCACTGCACTGCCCTAAACCCTGAAACACCACCCCCAGCACGACCCCATACACTGCCCGAACACCACTGCACTGCCCTAAACCCTGAAACACCACCCCCTGCACGACCCCCTACACTGCCCGAACACCACTGCACTGCCCTAAACCCTGAAACACCACCCCCAGGACGACCCCTACACTGCCTGAACACCACTGCACTGCCCTAAACCCTGAAACACCACCCTCCTGCACGACCCCCTACACTGCCCGAACACCACTGCACTGCCCTAAACCCTGAAACACCACCCCCAGCACGACCCCCTACACTGCCCGAACACCACTGCACTGCCCTAAACCCTGAAACACCACCCCCAGCACGACCCCCTACACTGCCCGAACACCACTGCCCTAAACCCTGAAACACTACCCCCAGCAAGACCCCCTACACTGCCCGTACACCACTGCACTGCCCTAAACCCTGAAACACCACCCCAGCACAACCCCCTACACTGCCTGAACACCACTGCTCTGCCCTAAACCCTGAAACACTAGCCCCAGCACAACCCCCTACACTGCCCGAACACCACTGCACTGCCCTAAACCCTGAAACACCAGCCCCAGCACGACCCCCTACACTGCCCGAACACCACTGCACTGCCCTAAACCCTGAAACACCAGCCCCAGCACGACCCCCTACACTGCCCGAACACCACTGCACTGCCCTAAACCCTGAAACACCACCCACTGCAAGACCCCCTACACTGCCCGAACACCACTGCACTGCCCTAAACCCTGAAACACCACCCCCTACACTGCACTGCCCTAAACCCTGAAACACCACCCCCAGCACGACCCCCTACACTGCCCGTACACCACTGCACTGCCCTAAAACCTGAAACACCAGCCCCAGCAAGATCCCCTACACTGCCCGAACACCACTGCACTGCCCTAAACCCTGAAACACCAGCCCCAGCAAGACCCCCTACACTGCCCGAACACCAATGCACTGCCCTAAAGCACAAGTTACTAACTTGTGTAACGATATATCTGTAAGAGACAGTAGTTAGTGACAGATTCCTTACCTTAGAATATCCCCAGGAGTCAGGCTGGATCCGGAAAGTTTTGCGTAGCAGTACCCCTGCGCGTCGGTAGGCGGCGTCGTGAGGCTCAGCGTCAGTCGTCTGGATCGCCGGGATGACGTCGCGGCCAGTACTTAGACGCCGCCCATGCGCGCTGGCGTCAGTTCTGTACACGACTTTCCGCGCCAGAAACGCAGAGCCATGCAAGAAACTGACACTGGTGTCTGAAAACTAGGGCCCTGAAAGGGATGTCCTTAACCCTAGAAATCAGTTTGCAGAACGGGGAGGATGGGTGGGCGGTAGGAATCTGTCACTAACTACTGTCTCTTACAGATATATCGTTACACAAGTTAGTAACTTGTGCATCTGAAAGAGACACGTTAGTGACAGATTCCTTACCTTAGAATAGATACCACAGCAATACCAATCCCGGTGGTGGGCCTGCGAACAAAGATCAGACGAGGAAGTCTCGGAGAACAGAACGGCCAAAGAAGTCGTCTCTCCGGACTTGGCTGTCAAGGCAGTAATGCTTGGTAAACGTGTGCAGCGAGGCCCACGTAGCTGCCTGACAAATGTCCTGCAATGGGACACCACGTCCCAAAGCCGTGGTGGCGGCTGTCGCCCTGGTGGAATGGGCACGTAGCCCAACAGGGGGCTCCTTCTTAGCCAAAGAATAGCAGGCCTTGATACACAAGACGACCCAGCGGGAGATGGTCCGCTTGTGTGCCGCCCGACCTTTTTTGGCGCCCACGATGCCAACAAAGAGCTGGTCGTCCACCCGGAACTGCTGTGTGCGGTTTAGATAAAACGAAATCGCACGTTTTGGGTCCAGACGGTGGAGCCTCTCTTCCTCTCTAGAAGAATGCGGAGGCGGAAAGAAGGTGGGCAAAGTGATGGTCTGCCCAATGTGAAAAGCAGTAACCACCTTTGGCAAGAAGGACGGACGCGTCCTAAGAACAACCTTGTCTGGATGGACAGACAAAGGGGGGCTTGCAAGAAAGAGCCTGGAGCTCACTCACCTGCCGAGCGGAGGTGATGGCCACCAGAAAGGCTGTCTTCAGAGTGAGAAGACGAAGAGGACAGTTATGTAGAGGCTCAAAGGGAGCGCACATTAAAAAGGTAAGAACCAAGTTCAAGTCCCACTGAGGCATTACAAACGGAACAGGAGGAAAGAGGTGTGTAATGCCTTTAAGAAACCTGTTAACAACAGGGGACTTGAAAAGGGAGGGCTGATCAGGAAGCCTGAGGAAGGCCGAGATTGCACAAAGATAGCCCTTGATGGTACCCAGGGCAGAACCCTGTTGGGCCAGAGAAAGAAGGAACAGAAGAACCTCAGAAAGAGGGGCAGAAAGGGGATTCACAGCCTTTGCTGTGCACCATGCCACAAACTTGTTCCACCTGCAGGCGTATACCACCTTAGTGGAGGGACGCCTGGCTGCCAGAATCACATCACAAACTTCGGGAGGCAAGTCGAAGGAATCAACTGCCGCCGCTCAATCTCCAAGCAAGGAGGTGGAGACTGGACAGGTTCGGGTGGAGGACCGTCCCCTGCTGCTGCGACAGAAGATCCTCCCGAAGAGGCAGACGGATCGGGGGATCGACGCTCATACTGAGTAGCTCGGGATACCCAACTCTTCGAGCCCAGTCCGTAACCACAAGGATGACTTGGGCCCGGTCGTGCCGAATCTTCTTCAACACTCTGGGTAGAAGTGGTATAGGCGGAAAGGCGTACAACAGACCGCAACTCCACTCGCGACGAAAAGCGTCGCCGAGCGAGTGCCGCCTAGGAAATTCCAACGCGCAGAACTGATGACATTGCGCGTTCTCTTCGGTGGCGAATAGATCTAACCAAGGCTCTCCCCACTGTAGAAAGAGTCCTTGCACCACCTCCGAGTGAAGACGCCATTCGCGATCCATCATGCACCTGCGGCTGAGTTCGTCCGCCCTGGCGTTCAGAGAACCTGCCAGGTGTTAAACCATCAGGGACATGCCCTGATGTTCCAGCCATGTCCAGAGACGCAGAGCCTCCTGACATAGGGTCCACGACCCCACCCCGCCTTGTTTGTTGCAGTACCACATGGCGGTGGTGTTGTCGGTGAAAACCTGCACCACCTTCCCCTTGACAGAGGGAAGGAATGCCTTCAGTGCAAGTCGGATCGCCCGGAGCTATAGAAGGTTGATATGGAGCCGGGACTCCGCCGGAGACCAGAGGCCTCTGATCTCCGCCTCTCCCATGTGACCGCCCCATCCCAGAAGGGACGCATCCGTCACAACTGTGTGCTCTGGCTGGGGAAGGGAGAGGGATCTGCCCGTGACCCATTGCCCGTTCGAGAGCCACCATTGCAACTGCTGTGCAGTTCCCTCCGAGATCTGGACGTAATCGGACAGGTTGCCCTGATGCTGCGCCCACTGGAACTTCAGGGCCCACTGCAGAGCCCGCATATGCCATCTGGCATGATCGACCAGCAGGATGCAGGAGGCCAAGCCTCAGGGTCATCCGTACCGAAACCCAGGATAGAGGCTGAAAGATCGGAATCATAGCCTGAATATCCTGGACTCGCCGTTCGGGAGGATAGGCCCGAAACTGCGTTGTGTCCAGAACTGCTCCGATGAAAAGGAGCTGTGGAGAAGGAATCAGGTGCGACTTCGGCACGTTGATGGAGAACCCCAGCGCGTGCCGGAGTCCGGCCGTAGTCTGGAGGTGGGAGACGACTGCCTGGGACGAGCCCGCCTTCAACAACCAGTCGTCTAGGTAGGGGAAGACTAGAACCCCTGCCCGGCGCAGATGAGCTGCGACCACCACCACCACTTTCGTGAACACCCGAGGGGCGCTGGTAAGGCCAAAGGGGAGCACGATGAACTGAAAATGCTCGTGGCCTACCGTGAACCGCAGGTAACGCCGGTGGGCCGGCAGGACGGGGATGTGAAAATATGCGTCCTGCAAGTCCAACGCTACCATCCAGTCTCCAGGGTCGAGGGCAGTCAAGACCTGAGCTAGGGTGAGCATCTTGAACTTCTCCTTCCGGAGGAAGCGATTGACGTTCCAGAGGTCCAAGATAGGACGCATGTCCTCCTTGTCCTTTTTGGGCACCAGAAAGTAGTGGGAATAACAACCACGCCCTACTTCTGGGGTCGGAACGCGCTCGATGACCCCCCCTGGCCAAGAGGGCCGCAACTTCCTGCTGAAAAAGCACCAAGTGATCCCCCAACATGCGGTGGTATTGAGGTGGCATGGCTGGGGGGGAAGTCTCGAAGGGGAGGGAGTAGCCCCTTCGGACAATGTCCAAGACCCACCTGTCCGATGTGATGGTACGCCAGTGGGGAAGGTGATGGCGGACCCTGCCCCCCACTGGCATGCAGTGGACCTGAAAGGATGGACTAGGAGGGCTTGGAGGACGCGGACGGGGCGGGGGTGGTGGCCTGACCCGCACGCTGGTTACCGGACCCGCCTCGGCGGGAGCCACGTCCTCGGCCACGCGAAGGCGCTTGCTGCGCGGGCCGGTGGCTGGGCAATGGACGTGACTGGGCGCCCCTTACGTGACCACGAAAGGAGCGAAAAGCAGACGGCTGCGTAGGGCGCGAGGCGGAAAGGCCCAAGGACTTGGCCGTAGCCCGCGAGTCCTTAAAGCGCTCCAGCGCGCTGTATGCCTTATTGCCAAAAAGGCGGATACCATCAAAGGGCATGTCCATAAGGGTGTTTTGGACATCGCCCGAGAAACCAGTGGTCCTCAGCCAGGCGTGACGGTGCAGCGCCACTGTCGTCGCAAGCGATCTGCCCACCGAGTCAGCGGTGTCTAGGCCACACCTAATTGTGAACTTTGCCGCGTCTCTCCCGTCTGCAATAACACGGGTGAGTAGTGTCTGGACCGCCTCAGGACACTTAGGCAGCACTTGCGCCACCGAATCCCACAGAGAGTGGGAATAACGGCCCAAAAGGCAAGCGGTGTTCACAGACTGCAAGCCAGCACTGGAGGAGGAAAACCACTTCTTCCCAAATTGCTCCAGTTTTTTGGATTCCCTGTCCGGCGGAGCCGTAGGGAAGGCGCTCTTGGAGGTGGAGGCTTGGACAACCAAGCTCTCGGGGGTGGGGTGTTGGGAGAGGAAGAAGGGGTCACCCGGGGCCGGGCGATGGCGTCGGGCTACGTTCCTGTCCACAGGAGCCCCTGTGGGGGGCCTGGACCATGTGCCCAAAAGAACGTCTGAAAGTGCGTCGTTGAACGGCAGCAGTGGCTCCGAAGAGGTAGCCGCCGGCTGAAGCACTTCCGTCAGGAGGTTAGTCCTGACAGCCACTGTAGGGAACACGAGGCGCAAGGCCGCGGCCGCCCTACGCAACACCATTGCATAACTTGCTCCCTCCTCCGTAGCCACGGAAGGAGGAGACAGCATGCCAAGGTCTGGAGAGGTGTCCAGGCCACTGGCAGCACCCAGTTCCTCTGCCCAGTCCTGATAAGGCTCACACTGAGCTGTGAGAGGGTCCTCTGACCCCTCCCAGTCCTCCTCGTCCTCCAATACAGGTGAAAAATATGGAGGGCGGACATGAGGGAAGAAAGGCCCCATCGGCGTCGGAATCGGCGTCGGTCGACGCCGATCCGGCGCCGTGTCCGGTTCCGGGGAGAACATGGGGACGGCGTCGTCCAGGACGTCGGACGGCGCCGAGAATGGTACTGGAGTGGTCGGCGCCGGTGGAGGTGTGGTTAGGTCAACCGGCGTCGACCGGGATCCAGGCCTGGATCCGAGGGGGTCCTGCGGCGCCGGGGCCGGAGCCGCCGGAGACACCGGGGCCGGAGCCGCCAGTGGTGCCGAGGCAGGATCCCCACTGGGGCCCGCAGGCGCACCGGTGTTATCCTTAGGCCCGAAGATGCGAGCCATGGCCGACAAGAAGTTTTGGATGTCGGCCGGAGTCGACGTCGGACCCGGAACAGGCGGGTAGTCCGGCGTCGGCTCTGCGGGTACCCCCAGAGCCGCGGGGGCGGTACCAGAAGGACCCTCCGCCGAGTCGCGAGACCGGCGAGGGGAGGTCTTGGAGCGATGCTTCTTCGATCTCTTGTGCTTCGCCTTACCTGAGGACGAAGACTTTGACCCCGACGAAGGACGACGGCTCCGCGACCGGTCCCTCGACCTCTCCTGGGACCGGGACCTCGAGTGGCGCGGAGCCGAGTGCCGGGCCTCGAGAAGCTTTCGAGACCGCTCTCGCAAAGCCTTCGGGGCGAGGGACCGACACTTGGGGCACGACGTGGGGTCGTGGCCGCGCCCCAGGCAGAAGAGACTCACGGTGCGGATCCGTAATCGACATCATGCGATTACAGACCTCGCATGGCTTGAAGCCGGGCATCCCTACTGACACCGTTGGAGTCGAAACGACTCGAAAACTGGGACAAAAAGTCTCAAAAAAGATTCATTCAAAAAATGACTGGGGCACTGCTCAATCCGGATCTGTGCTTACTGGCGCGGAAAAAGAAAGAACTGACGCCAGCGCGCATGGGCGGCGTCTAAGTACTGGCCGCGACGTCATCACGGCGATCCCGACGCCGACTACGGACGCGGAGCCGCACGACACCGCCTACCTACGCGCAGGGGTACTGCTACGCAAAACTTTCCGGATCCAGCCTGACGCCTGGGGATATTCTAAGGTAAGGAATCTGTCACTAATGTGTCTCTTTCAGATCTCTTAAACACCAGCCCCAGCATGACCCCCTTCACTGCCCAAACACCACTGCCCTAAACCCTGAAACACCACCCCCAGCACGAAACCCTACACTGCCCGAACACCACTGCACTGCCCAAAACCCTGAAACACTAGCCCCAGCACGACCCCCTACACTGCCCGAACACCACTGCACTGCCCTAAACCCTAAACACCACCCCCAGCACGACCCCCTACACTGCCCGAACACCACTGCACTGCCCTAAACCCTAAACACCACCCCCAGCACGACCCCCTACACTGCCCGAACACCACTGCACTGCCATAAACCCTGAAACACTACCCCCAGCACGACCCCCTACACTGCCCGAACACCACTGCACTGCCCAAAACCCTGAAACACTAGCCCCAGCACGACCCCTACACTGCCCGAACACCACTGCACTGCCCAAAACCCTGAAACACTAGCCCCAGCACGACCCCCTACACTGCCCGAACACCACTGCACTGCCCTAAACCCTGAAACACCAGCCCCAGCACGACCCCCTACACTGCCCGAACACCACTGCACTGCCCTAAACCCTGAAACACCAGCCCCAGCACGACCCCCTACACTGCCTGAACACCACTGCACTGCCCTAAACCCTGAAACACCAGCCCCAGCACGACCCCCTACACTGCCCGAACACCACTGCACTGCCCTAAACCCCGAAACACCATCCCCTGCACGACCCCTTACACTGCCCGAACACCACTGCACTACCCTAAACCCTGAAACACCACCCCCTGCACCACACCCTACACTGCCCGAACACCACTGCACTGTCCTAAACCCTGAAACACCACCCCCTGCACGACCCCCTACACTGCCCGAACGCCACTGCACTGCCCTAAACCCTGAAACACCACAACCCTGCACGACCCCCTACACTGCCCGAACACCACTGCACTGCCCTAAACCCTGAAACACCACCCCCGCACGACCCCTACACTGCCTGAACACCACTGCACTGCCCTAAACCCTGAAACACCACCCCCAGCACGACCCCCTACACTGCCTGAACACCACTGCACTGCCCTAAATCCTGAAACGCCACCCCCAGCACGACCCCCTACACTGACCGAACACCGCCCTAAACCCTGAAACACCACCCCCTGCACGACCCCTACACTGCCCGAACACCACTGCACTGCCCTAAACCCTGAAACACCACCCCTGCACGACCCCCTACACTGCCCGAACGCCACTGCACTGCCCTAAACCCTGAAACACCACCCCCTGCACAACCCCCTACACTGCCCGAACACCACTGCAGTGCCCTAAACCCTGAAACACTCCCCCAGCACGACCCCCTACACTACCCGAACACCACTGCACTGCCCTAAACCCTAAAACACTCCCCCAGCACGACCCCCTACACTACCCAAACACCACTGCACTACCCTAAACCCTAAAACACTCCCCCAGCACGACCCCCTACACTACCCAAACACCAATGCACTACCCTAAAACACTACCACCCGCACGACCCCCTACACTACCCAAAGACCACTGCACTACCCTAAACCCTAAAACACTACCCCCGCACGACCCCTACACTACCCAAAGACCACTGCACTACCCTAAACCCTAAAACACTACCCCCGCACGACCCCTACACTACCCAAAGACCACTGCACTACCCTAAACCCTAAAACCCGACCCCTACACTACACAAACACCGCTGCACTACCCTAAACCCTAAAACACTACCCCCAGCACGACCCCTACACTACACAAACACCACTGCACTACCCTAAACCCTAAAACACTACCCCAGCACGACCCCTACACTACCCAAACACCACTGCACTACCCTAAACCCTAAAACACTAGCCCCAGCAGAACCCCCTACACTACCCAAACACCACTGCACTACCCTAAACCCTAAAACACTACCCCCAGCAGTACCCCTACACTACCCAAAGACCACTGCACTACCCTAAACCCTAAAACACTACCCCGCACGACCCCCTACACTACCCAAAGACCACTGCACTACCCTAAACCCTAAAACACGACCCCCTACACTACACAAACACCGCTGCACTACCCTAAACCCTAAAACACTACCCCCAGAACGACCCCCTACACTACACAACCACTGCACTACCCTAAACCCTAAAACACTACCCCAGCACGACCCCCTACACCACCCAAACACCACTGCACTACCCTAAACCCTAAAACACTACCCCCAGCACGACTCCCTACACTACCCAAACACCACTGCACTTCCCTAAAACCCTAAAACACTCCCCCCAGCACGACTCCCTACATTACCCAAACACCACTGCACTACCCTAAACCCTAAATCTACCCCCAGCATGACCCGCTACACTACCCAAACACCACTGCACTACCCTAAGCACTACATCTACCCCCAGCACGACCCCCTACACTACCCAAACACCACTGCACTACCCTAAACCCTAAATCTACCCTCAGCACGACCCCCTACACCACCCAAACACCACTGCACTACCCTAAACCCTAAAACACTACCCCCAACACTACACCACCACTGCACTACCCTAAACCCTAAAACACTACCCCAGCACGACCCCCTACACTACCCAAACACCACTGCACTACCCTAAACCCTAAAACACTACCCCCAGCACGACCCCCTACACTACCCAAACACCACTGCACTACCCTAAACACTACCCCCAGCACTACCCCCTACACTACACAAACACCACTGCCCTAAACCCTAAAACACTACCCCCAGCACTAGCCCTACACTACACAAACGCCACTGCACTACCCTAAACCCTAAATCTACCCCAAGCATGACCCCTACACTACACAAACACCACTGCACTACCCTAAACCACTACCCCCAGCACGACCCCCTACACTACACATACACCACTGCACTACCCTAAACCCTAAAACACTCCCCCCAGCACGACCCCCTACACTACCCAAACACCACTGCACTACCCTAGGCCCTAGAAAAGTAACCACCATCCCATGCCCAATCCCCCTTACCTCTCACTCCTCGTGGTTCCTCTCTCCTCATGGTTCCTGCTTCATGTCGTCTCTGAGGGGCGGTGCACGTCGTTGTGAGGAAACGGAACAGCCTCTGTTTCCTTACAACGACGTGGATCGTCTACATTTTTTTAGAACTCATGGTCATTTACCATACATACTTTTACAACAAAATTTGTTGTAAAGGCATGCGTGGTAAATGACCATGCGTTCTAAAAAAATGCGTAGTAATGACTTCGCGATGTACAACGCATGCGTGGTAATGCATGCGTTGTAATGGTATCACGAAGTAAAAAAGTCGTTGTAATGGCTGTTTACCGATCGAGGCTGGCCCCTGTTCTTCAGTGAGTCGTTTATTTGATAAATTAGGAGGAAGGAATGTGTTTTTTTAACCGAAAAGTGCATTCCCGGCTGTTGTATTGTGAAAATGTCCACGTGGCCTGGTTTCACTTCCGGTGAGAGAGTGGAAGAGTCTGTTTGTATCTAAAGGGGTTCTGCTGTTGGACGGGGCCGGCGCGACACGTCATCAGAAAACACAGCTAATGGAAAGCGTTGTCCCCGAAGTGTGGAGCAGTGCCATGAGAGGTCAACGAGTGTGCGTCCCACCGCAGTATGACCGTACCGCGTGACCCATGTGCCACCTCCAGTGTACGGAAGGCAGAAGCGGCATCCATCGCAGGTCCTCTTGAAGACCGTTGTAGCACTAATTCTACATTTTGGAACTAGGGCATTTTAACCTTGTTGTTCCTGCCAGATACAAAGAGAAGATCCTGTGTTATTCAGTGCCCTCGTTACCTTTTCTGTGGGTAGTGGTGCTTGTCACTTTGCTGCCCCGCCGGTGCACACGACTGGGCTCCCCACCTCGTGTGCCATCTGCAGGGCCTCTGCCCTCGGATCACTGGTTTCGGTTTCTGGAGTGGCAACATAAACAGTTGCTCCCAAAGGACTAGCCTGAACACTTCGGTGAATAGCCCCTGCTCCAGCATTCCGCAGAAATTCTTTCCTAGCTCTCCCACGTCGACGACGATGTCATAATAGCACGGCTCCGCTCGCGACACCGTATGACGTCATAGGAGCCATAAGAGGACCTCGTCGGCGTGCTGACGTCAGTTCCACCCATTTTTTCCGTGCCACCGAGGTAAACAGGTGGACCGACACATTTTCACATGTATACATAGTATACTAAATATATATATATATATATATATATATATACACAAATGCATAACCAATAAAGGCATAAAGAAATAGCAACAGATCAAGCATTTCTCACTATTAAAACATAAGCATGATTAAGACATATTAAAAACATTCATGCCAAACAGTAAAAGCATCTTTTTGGTAGAAACAGGTGGACAACGGGGAGGCGGGTGGGACAGTGAGGAATCCACAGGCAGATATTGTATCCACCAGAAAAGCGTTACCGAAGGTAAGTAACTTGCTCTTCTATTGGATACTTCTGCCTGTTGATTCCTCACCTTTGAATAGACTCCTCAAGCCGTACCTCACCCGGAGGAGGGTGTCCACCTGACTAGACCAAAAAATCTTGCAAAACAGATCGAGCAAAATGGCCATCCCTCCTAACCTCCGAATCCAATAATAATCGAATAATTTTTAGTCGAAATTATATTGAAAATAATACTTTAAAAATACTTTTATTAATAAATTTAGACAAACACTTAAAGGAAAACTTTTATTTATAATTAATTTAAAGATATTTCATACTTTACAAATTACGCCGAAGTCACGACCCCAGCGCGACTTTTCAAAATGGCTACCGGAATGCGCGCAGCCATCGTGTAGG
>CAWUFW010001035.1:3046756-3199256 GCA_963921515.1 Calotriton arnoldi | reverse complement strand
ATAGTTATGTGAATATATATATCCATATATATATATATATATGAGAACACTTGCATTGGAACTCTGCATGGACACTAGTCTGCCATTGTTACAGGGTTACTGACATATGTTATGTTCTCTTATGTTACAGCAATTTGTTAAGCGCACATATATCCTGAGGTGTCTTGGCGCAGGACATAGGGACCATGGCACAGGGATAGAGTATGAACACAGGAATATTGACATGGGCACACTGCCACTGGGTTGGGGCACTAACATGGGGACACTGATGCGCTGACACTGACTTTGGGACAGGAGCATATTTTAACTATGGGGCCTGGAACATATGGACACTTACATGGTAATAATGGCATTGGGACAGGCACAGAGAAATGGATGTACTGTAATGGAAACATTGACACAGGAGCACAGACATACAGGAGAATCCTAAAGCTCTGGAAAGAGCTCTACACTGACGCACACATACACCCTTAGCATGCGAGTGCCCACCTGGTGCCAGGTGCATATTGCTGCCGGGCTCGGCTGCCCTGTGGTTCCATTGCCCGGCAGGCACTCAAGCAACATGAGGATTTGCCACTGATCAGAGCTCTGCTGTACCTTCAGGGTCCTACCATTTTTGTAGTCAGTCAGCATCATCGTCGTTTTGCTGTTATTGAATTTAGCAAACCCGTAGACAAATTATCTGACAAGTTTGACATAAAACACATAAAGGCTCCGGCACTGCGAGGTCTGGAAGATGGACTGCCATGTTCAAATGATCGTCGTTAGGTAATGTCCAAATGTACCCTGCTTCAAGGAGGAATGTGGAGCAAGTCCGCCCCCTTGGTATGTTCAGAAAATTGGATGCTAGCTTTTTTTGGAAGGTTTAAAAACGGGTTGGTTTTTTATAGAGGGCATCATTGACCCCCCCACCTACAAAAATACAAATGACTTATTAAAGTGGAGAAAGCTTTTCAAAAGTGGGTCAATTGTCTTTCCACCCAATGAATGTTTATTAAACTAACACCAAATGGCACATTTTAATGTTATTTCTCTCCCCACCTCCGTTGATGTTTGTGACAATGGAGAATTTTAATGTTGTTTGGGACAACACTATTGATAAAAAAAATGGCAAGATACAAAAAAACTTATTTAAGCACGGTCTCAATTATCCTCAGCTATTTTTGGGGAAAAATAACCGAATATCAGTTTCTACAGTTTGGGTCACCATTGTTAAACATTTTGTTTGAACTATGTGCATAGTTATAGATGCGTGAAGATGCGCTTTTTGAATCTAAGCAATTGAATAACACAGAATAAACAACATTACGTCTGCTTACTTATTCAACATAAAAGCAATCATCAAGAAATAAGAAAAAAATCATTGGTAAGCTCTTGCATCTATTAATTCAAGGCAATGTCTGAAGGTACGAGAAAACCCTGGTTGACCTTTAAAAAGTCACAGAATTTAAAGGACAAATTGTGAGCCAGTTATTTTGAATATCTAAAAGAAATATAACAATCGTGGCTGCCTCCATTGCCGATCATTATCATCCATGCGGAGATGGTCGCATATGTAATTATGCACGTAGTTCTATCAAAATATTTAATAATGGTGAACCAAACTGTGAAAATTATTGTTTTTGGTTCTTCTTTAACTAGCTACTACATTTGTGATTTACATTACTAAACACCCGTTTATATGGAATATATTGGAAGCATAAAACGCAGTTAAAAACACACACTGCTGCGCATATTCGGGCTACTGAAAACACTGAACTTAAGGTATACCACGGCAAAACATTTTCAACTGGTACACAAAGGGTAAAGTGTGAGAGGCTGTGCAATTGATAGGTTATTCCCCAGTTAGAGGAGGTGATGGGGAACTGGAATTAGACTTTAATGAATCCAGATGGATTTATTGGTCGAGTCTCAAATCTAATAAAATACTGAATAAAGATCTGGGTCTATCTATAGTTTTATAATAACTGAAAAAGGATTTTGCTGCACTAAATCTGGACGTTCGACAGATATCGAAGTAGAAAATCATCAGTTAACAATTGTAAGAGGATTGTTTTGATCAACGGTCAGGAGAGGGCGCTCATAATACAACTTTAACTTTCTTGAACTAAAAAGTTGAAGTGAGCTGAAAACCTGTGAGCGCGCTATCCGTGCCCTATTTGTTTACAAGTTACCATGGTGTTTAATAGTGCTCGAATTCAAATTGTGAAAGGTGTTGTTTCATTTAATAATTTGTCTGAAATCTTTAATGGTGTAAAGTTACCGGAGAATTTCTAAAGCATACCGATGATAGCCGCTTATCGAGCTAATATGTAACGCAGGCACTTAATTTTTTTTAATGACTTAAATACATTTTCCCGTTTAACCATTTGCTGCGATCCCTGACGAAGTGCCAGTTTGGGGTTTAAACACCTGTTGACAGGGAAAGCAAGGAACGTTGATGAAATGCTGCTGTCAAGTTTCCGCCTCCCCAGCGCCTAGAGACCCTCACGGGTGAGTAGTGCCCTCTAAAACCCCTGATTGATTAAAGATGTAAATAAGGTGGATATTTTTTAACAATTCCTCGGAAGAGAATTGAACAGTAAGCTCCTGTGTAGTGTGAGCCACTGAGTTAGCGTAAAATCTTTCCTCGACAGTTCTTTGTAGTCTGCAGTAAACTCTAACATGAGGACCAGCTATGACAACCTAATTTTTATTCAGCGACTTTCTCCTCACAACTCCATTTGAGGTTAAGAGGATATCCCTGACAACCACCTTGTCGGGGAATGTATTGCTAATGAGTCATACGGGTCCTACTGTCTTGTACCACTGACCCTCTAGCCATTGCTGGACGGGTCACACTTCCAGTCTATCTTTTGGCATCATGAGACAGGAGACCGTTAGACCCAGACGTGATACCGTTAGGGTAACCAACTGGCATGGGTGCAAATTCAGGACAGTGAGTGTAAAAATTCAGGACAAAGGGTCGAAATTCAGGACAAAAATTCAGGACAGGAGGTCAAACTTCAGGACAAAAGGTAAGTTTTACAGACACATCAGAAATGAATGAAATGAAATGAAATTTGTACTTGTAAAGCGCACTTATACCCCCAAAGGGGTGTCCTGGCGCTGTACGCATACCGCTGTGGAACCCTTTCTGGCTTTTCCCCGTGAAATGTCCACTCCTGGGCACCCCCAGGGTGAAGCCAGGCATCCCAGCGCTGTTGGGGCCGTTGTGGAGATTAAGCAAGCTGTTGCCCAGAGTTGCAGAGTGGGACCCATGATTAGAATAGGCACCGAGGCGAGAATTATCAGGTCCGAGGAAATTGAGCCCAAGACCCGCCGAGGCGGGAATTGAACCCTGGTCCCGGGCCAGATCTCTGCATCAGGGTCTGCCGCTCTAACCATTGAGCCACACTTCTCCACCTGGACGGGTCACACATCAGAGGAGGTTGCGCAATAGTGTATAAGTAAGTAAATAGATAACCACTTAAGTACAAGTGAAAATAAGTTTATATTAGGTTGAGACAATTGTGCACTTCATGGTTTTTCAGTATGCGCGCAGCTTTGAGCAAATGTGCAGGTCTTTTTGTGGTAACAAAACCGCCCCCACCCCACCTTTCCAGCCTCCCAGGGAAACGCCTGATGCCCGGTCTGGCCAGTCCGTCCTTGCAACCACTCTCCAATGGTGCCCCTCATCTTCACAAAGACCCTCTCCCATGTGTATTTAATTTCTTTCATAGTGCTACTCATCCCAAGTAAGGAAGACAGGGTGTCAGAGTGAGTTACATCACAAACATATTATATAGAGACAATGACTCATAAATGTGAAAGTCAATGTATAGGACATGTTACTTAAGATAATGGGGGTTACAAGGTGTAATCATTCTTTTATCCATCATTCACCATTCATTCTGTCTTTCCATCTGTGTGCCCATCAATATCAATATTCAATCATTTGCAAACCTATCCATCATCTATCCTTCCATCCATCCATTCATCATTCCACTCATCTATCCCTCCATCCACCCTTTCACTCATCCACCCCTCCATTCATCCTTTCACCCTATCCATCCGTACACTCATCCATCCACTCTTCCACTCATCCATCCATTCACTCATCCATCCAGCCTTTTAACCTTTCACCCATCCAGCCATCCTTTCACTTATTCATCCACCCAGTCGCTCATCCTTCCACCCACCCACCCTTTCAGTCATCCATCCATCTTCCCTTTCTCTCATCCCCATTTCACTTAGTCATCCATCCATCCTTCCATCCATCCATCTACTCATCCACTCATGAATCCATCCATTGGCCCTATCACTCATCCATCCTTTCACTCATCCATCCATCGTTTCTCTCATCCATACACCCTTTCACTCCTTCACTCATCCATCCTCTCTCTCATCCATCCACCCTTTTACTCCTTCACTCATCTATCCACCCTTTTGTCCATCTACCCTCCCTTTCACTCACTCATCCATCCTTACATCCACCCTTTCACTCATCCATCCATCGTTTCACTTATCAATCCTCCCATCAGTTCACTCATCCATCCACCGATTCACTCGCCTATCATCCACCCTTTCACTCATCCATCCACTCATCCATTTACCCGTCCATCTACCCTTCCACCAATACATCCATGTATTTACCTTCTCTCATCCATCTGTCCACTTACTCATCCGTCCATCCTTTCTCTCATTATCCATCCATTCACCCTTTCATTCATCCATTCACCCTTTCACTAATCCATCCAGCCATCCACCCATCCCTTCACTTACTCACTTTTTCACATTAATTGTGAGCTGAGCCTTTGTCTGCAGAGTTTCAGACAGAAGAGGCCCATCAAGGACTTCACCCCTGCTATAGTTCCTAAAGCAAGGGGTTGGGCGGCGGAGGGCTCACTATGCCCCTGTACATAGGAAATCTGAAAAAGTGGAAGTCATGAGTCATGCATGATGCACAGTGCCACTGTGACATGGTGTTGTTTCCAGGGCTTCAAGTGGGATGAAAAAACTGTGGGGTCTCTCCAAAGGGGGTGTTCGATGTTATTAAGGGCATGGCTTAAAACAAGTAAGCTAAAAATCTGTGCTTAGCATAGTGTGCCGTTTTAAAATGATGAGACAGTGAAAGACCCATAACCTTTTTTTTTTTTTTTTTTACTTGTTTCACCGCCTTCTATTCATGAACTGGATTCTCGTATAGCAGCATTGGCGTTTTTGTGCATTTCTTCCACCTGACTGATGCCCTGCCCTAGACCGAGGCTGCAGGAGGCTCACCACATGCAGTAAGAGCACAGAATGTCCCATTGTCATTCTGTATGTGGCAATCAGCCCCATACAGAATGACAATGGGCGGGTGGGGCTGCTCTTGTGCTCCAAGGATGAGTGCGAGGTGGCCCCATCAGGGAGCTGAGGCTTCTGGCAGGGGAACATTGCTGTTCCCTGGAATGCCCAAAATTACGGACAAAAGGCATTCGTAAAAGGGATCGTCACGGACAACGGACGTGAGATCCAAATTACGGACGGTCCGTGAAATTTACGGATGGTTGGTCACCCTAGATACCGTCCGTAGATAACGGCCCTTCTCTTGAATGGATAGCAGTCTGTTCTTTGTGTTTAGCTCCACTACTAAGGCCCCGAATACGATGTCGAACAGACCTGAGTCCGTCCGACATCGTTTGGGAACTGGGACCAAACGACCTCCTGTCGGCGGTCCGACCCAGCAATTAGGATGGGACCGAACACTGTTCGGTCGCATTCCTATTCTTTATAATGGGAGCATGCATTCCGAAAGCAATGCATGCTCTCATTGCAAAGAGCTGAGGTGCAGTTCATCCCTGCACCCGGTGGCAGGCACCTCAAGGTGCCTGCCACCGGGTGCAGGGATCAACAGGGGGGCACCATAGGTGCCCCCTAGGCTGCCATCCGGAGGCTTTGCACCCATGGGGGCCCTGCTGGGGGCCCCCAAAGTCAGATTCCCATAGCCTTTCTGTGTCGGAAAGGCCAGAACAGAAAGGCTGTAGGAATCTGCCATTGTAATCCCTCAGGCGAAAACAGCCACCCTTGGGATTACAGGCTCCTTTCCGAATGGCAGACGGGCTCGGAGCCCGTCGTATGCCATTCGAAAATCCTGTTAGGGTTAATTTCCGACCGAAACCATCCAAACGGGTCGGAAATTAATACAAACAGGAGATTACGATGCCGTAGGAACGGCTCCGAACTAGGGTCGGAGCCGTTTCCTACGGCATCGTAATCGGGCCCTAAGTATTGAATGCACTGAGTAGGAAAGGGAGGTAGGTGATCTGTCTCTTATTGCTCTGAAGCCATCAGTCCTGCAGAAGCCCATCAATATTTGTTGAGTTTTGAAGTATTTAACGGCAAGAGATCTTTGAGGAGCCAGTCACTGAGGTAGTGATAAACAAATAATCATCTGTGTCGAATGGAAGACACAAGCATGGCCACTTCAATCAATCAATTAGCTTCATTTGAGCATTAAATATGATCATAAAAGCAAATCCATAAAAACACCCATGATTATAAAACCATTAAAACAGTGCATTAAAATCCTGACCTTGGTACATAATAAAATCAAAAGATCATATGACTTCTAACAGGGAGAGCTGTTTTAAGAAATGAACTGACACTAATCCAAATCAGTGGTGAGCTCAGTGGCTTTAGGTGCAGAAGAGCGGGTCTATGTCTGGCTATCCCTGAGCCCCTCAAAACTGGTATTAGATTGTGCTTTGCTTATATTTGTTATTTATGAGATACAAGTTGAGGCATTGTTCCATTGTCCCCAGCCCCGCTCTAAACCCATATTGGAGCCTAGAGAGGATGCCATTATCCTTCATTCAGACTAGCAGCCTTTCTGAAATTATCTTTCCCACTATCTTGACTGTGGAGATATTGTCCGATAGCAACTGGGATAACTTTGAAAGCCTTTTTTAAATAGTGGGACAATGATGGCTATTCTCCATAACTGAGGTAAAGCAGTTTTGAACGCCAGATTAATAAAGTTGGTAATGAGAGGAGCCCATAGTTCCATATTTCACTTGTAAAGATGCAACAGAACTCCATCAGGTTCAGCTTTATTCGAGTGGCCGGCAATGATTGCCTCAATGACTTCTTTTAGGGAGAACTCAGTTTCCAGTGGAAATTCCGGACGATATTGATTTGCGTCCTACTCACTTGCATCCCCTGAACTGCATACAAGGGAGAAATGAGTAACCCATTTATCAGGACTTCTACTAGTGTCCATTGATGACATGCTACCGGTGGACAATTTACTTTTATTGGCCATATGCCAGAACAGACTGGCATTTTTAACCTTACATGCAGTAACTAAATAATCCCAGACTTGGTACTGATAATTCCCTTGTTTTTTACTACAAGATTAGTTTATAGTCCTTCCTGCAGCAGGCTATTTTGCCACAATCTCTAGGGAGAGCTTGAAGGGCATAATGTAGGCAGACACATGGAAGTCTAAACTCCCTGTCGAACGAGGGCTGAGATCCTTCACCCCTGAGCCTGACTGTTTTTGTTGAATAATCTTTAATAAGTAGCCCTAACCTTTCAAAGTCCTCAACTATCGAAGAGAGGGTTTGCTCACTGGAAAGTCATGTGTATACCAGCGGCAGGTGTTCAGCGCATAACCTTGTCAAAATCATTGGGAAGTCATCTCTTCTCCACACTAGCAGACTGTTGCTGCACTCGCAATGAGCCCCTTTTGTGCTCGCCGCCATGCTAGTATTTTCACATTGGGAATACCCATGGTGATGACCAGAGGGTTGTGATAGCTGTGAACACTAGGTTCAACCCCACCCACCACAAATCAATGTAAAAGATATCGAGGGACAAAGATGTAATGCTTTACCGAATGGCTCCTTATAGATTTATAGGTGGGGATAGTGCATGGGGAGGTGGCCAGGAGCTCAATGGCGCTACAAAGGTTATATTCAAATATGTACGGGAGCAGCAAATTTCCACGTTGGTCCATCCACTGAGATGGCGGGTCTCTTTTGCCACCTCAAAGAGATCCAGTGGTGATGTTACAATGACTACCTTACCTACCGTTAAAATCCCTGTTAGGACCTAGTTAAAATTCCCATTTTTTCGGGAAGATGTTCTAATGTGGTTTTCTATAAAATTGAAAAGCTGAACAAAATTAGGGTTAGCGCTTACAGAAAAGTTGTCTTTTTAGAAATTAATAAGAAACAGTTCAAAGTCATCATTCCATATCAACACAAAAGCTTGAAATAAGTCAGAGTTAGTGGTGATAGGCTTCACAGAACACCCCAGTGTTGTTTTTTAAAACAAGCAGTCAGTATTGCCCGCCCTGATGGAGAGGGGCTTGCAGGTGTGGTATAACATTCATAACCTCCACAAAACATATCATCCACCACCCATGTTTCCTGAAAAAGAACTACATCATGGCCACATATTTCATGAAGGAGCTGTGGGGTGCCATCAGTCCACAGCCAAGTGTTCTATGTAGGTAGTCAAATTCTTCCAGTCCTGAACTACAGAAACCACCTGAGATTTGTGCAGCTTGGGATCTTAAAGACTAATTACAACATCCTGATCTTCTACCTTTTGGCCCACTTGCTTCCCTCCTTGAGATCGAATACAGAACAGAATTCTTTCTTAGGATCGATTTACATGGTCTGTGTCACTGGCAAATTTCCAGTTGTCATTGATGCTTGTGGAACTGTGTCTGCCAGTAGGGAACACAGCACCACTGAAAGTCTATAACACATCCTTCGAACTGGTCCATGGAGAAATATATCCTCGATTGCACCTTAGTCTTCGTCTTTTGAATGTTATTGCCCATATGTTTCCAGGTTTTTTGGGGTAGTAGTCAGTTATACGTTTTTTGACACGATCCAAGGGTTGGGAGATAGCGGGTCGGCGTTGGAGGGAGTCTCTAAGAACCTTGACAAATTTCCTGCAGCTTGATAAGGACATTGCATCAGATTGAGAAAAGCATATTGAGGATGCCTCCAGACAGGTGCGGACGCCCTTCATTAGGAAAATTGGTTTTAGTAGGGCCCTCCTTGCGTCGTCGAGGGAGGGGTAGCATCACAGAAGGTGTAGCCATGATTCCCGCTTGAAGTTGCATAATCTGCAGGCCCCTTCTTTGTCTGGGTTGGCCCATGCCGGGTTGAAAACTACAATTGGAAGGCCGAGCAAACGAATATACATAATGTTGTCACTGCGCACACTGCTGTTGATGGAGACTGAAAGGTATGGCCGAGGTTTCCCAACCAGGCATGACGAACTTAAAAGGAGTAAAATCTCGGAGGACCTTAGAGAAGCAGTCATGCTGGAATGAGGCTAGCCATAGCTGCCTGTTGATTTCCTTTTTCCACATCAAAAAGTTGATGGAGTCTATGCCACAAGGCCCCACTTCTCAGTCCTGCGGATCCTCCATATCTTCGACCTATTCTGGAGTTATTCGGGCTACCAAATTAATTGGGATAAGTCCCTGATCTTTCCACTTTCAGGGAGGGAGCTAACCCTTTTACCAAGGTGCCCAGTGCAGAATCGGGGATTCTGCTACCTGGGAATCTATGTCACCAGGAGTGGGAGGAATTCTTACAACAGAACTCACTCACCCAACTGGAGCGTTTCCGAGCAGACTTGACCCATTGGAGGGCACTCCCGATCTCCCTAATGGGTAGAGCCGTGCTCTTTAAGATGATGACCCTCCCTTGTATGCTGTACATACTTCAAAATACCCCCTACAGGGTCCCAGAGAGTTTCTTTAGCAAGGTCAATAGCGCACTGCGGACACTGCTTTGGGACGGGGGAAGTTCACGTGTATCACTTGCGAAGCTCCAGCGTGGATTCGTTGATGGAGGCCTGGCGATTCCAGACTTCCGTGCCTACTACTGGGCTGCTCAGCTGATGGCTGTAAACGAGTGGGTGTTTGGCAAAAGTGACGGACCAGCCTACAGAGTCGACTGTGTGGCCATGGGCGACCAGGGGTACCCAGCCCTCCTATATGGGAAGAGAAGTGGGGGAGAACACTTCCATTTCACACCCGGGCTGTAGTCCAGGCTTGGCATGCGGTTAACAACTACCTGGGGTGGGGAGATAGATTGACTGCTAAGACCCCGTTGTGGGACAGTGACTGCCTTGGGGAGGTGAGGAAATTGCGAACCCACATAAGATGGAGTCTGATAATGGTACATAAACAGGGTGACATCTGGAGCGGGGGATCACTGCTTCCTTTCATTGATCTCCAGGCACAGTACCCGATGGAACAAGGGGAGATAATTAGATATCTACAATTGAGACACGCGTTAAGGTGCCACTTGCCCGATGGGGTACAGTTACCAGATTACTGGCAAATGAAGGATCGACTACTTTTGGATCCTATGCTCACTCAGGCAGTTTCCCTGATCTACAAGAAAATAATGAATAACTCACAGGACCTTCTTCGCCCATTGTCAGAGGCTATGAAGGGTAGTGTGGGACTCATAGAAGATGTGGACTGGGGGAAAGCCCTACTAAGCCCCAGGGCCGTTTCCGCCTGGTACAAAAATAGCCGTAAGGGCCCGTTTCCGCCTGGTACAACTTCGCATATATCTTACTATTCCCCCTCCAGGTTGCACCAGATGGGCCGTTGCGTCTTGGCTCAATGTACCCGAGGTTGTGGCGAAACAGGTACCTTCTGCCACATGATTTGGGAATGCTCACTGATTCAAAGCTACTGGAGGAAGGTCACAGTGGTGATGGCCACGGTCACGGTACTGTAAGTCCCGATGGAGGCCAGGTGGTTGATTCAAGGGATCACAGGGGAAGTGAAATGGCCCAAGTACCCTGCCCTGTGGCTCACATTGGCTGCAGGGGTCGCAAAGCGAAATTTAGCCAGATTGTGGGGGGCAGGCAGACCCCCGACTGTCCAAGACTGGGAAAACAATCTTGATTGGTGTCAGATAGGGGAGCGCAAGGTATACCAAGGTCGGGGATGCCCCGTAAATACAACAAGATTTGGGGTAGCTGAATACACTACAGGGAGTCCTGAGGAGGGAGACAGGAGGTATTGGAGGGAGAGCCCAGGGGTGCTCCTTGTCAGATTCATCTAGGAAATATGTTGCACGCTACTTGTTGTGCATGCCAATTGGCTGAAGCCGATCATCAAGGAGAGAAAGATTTATGCCTACTGCAGTAACAGATTTCATTTCCCTCTCCAAGTTAACCAATTTCTTTTTAAGAGGGAATAACAAAGCATTTACAGTAACTGTCAATTTGTCCCAAAACGACTGCCAGAAGGTGTTGGCCATATCGTTGCAATGGTCGAAAGGCCCATGGAAAACTGGTGGGTCCTGTGTGGTCTCGTTTATGGGCATGGTGTTCCGGGTCTTTCTTTTACGTTTAGCCACAGGGGGGATAAAATTGGGAATTGGTGTCGAGGGTGGCTGATGCTGTATTGGCTTGGATACTGCCCCTCCCGTAGCGTTCAGTGAAAGGTTTGTAATATGTTTGTTGCTCATATACTCCAGGCCCTGATCAATTGGTGCCCCTGTGGCTTGCTCAGCTTCCGGTACGACCGGTCCGCCTTCCTCATTTAGCCCAGATGCACTCAGTGATAGGTGCCGCTCAGCCTGATCTATTTCCTTATTCAGAGCTTCCACTGCACGCGCTAGAACGGAGTCTATGGTGGTCTGCTTAGTTGCAACCCTAGGTTCTATGGGAGGTTTTGATCCTCCAATCTTGCGCTTAACCATTGTTACTCCAATATCACTTACTTATAGGCTGGCTTGTTCCTTGTTTGAGCCCTCTAAGTTGCCACTATCTGCTGTTTCTTCCGGGCCCCAGGGCCACTAGGGACCTCGCAATCTGTTTCTAATCACGAACAAAGAGGGCAGGCCCAGCCCAGCCTCTTCTGGACGCTGCTGGAGATCGGTGATGCCTTTCAGGCACCGGGAGGGCTGGCTCCGCCTCCCCATGCCACGAGATGCTTGCTGGGGGACCGGAGTCTCACCCCAGCTGTGATGCTGCTGTGATGCCGGTGTAGCCTGAGCCTCAGGTGGCCCTTCAGAACAATCCAGCGAGGCCCTGCAGTCACCCCCCACAGACCAGCTTCAGGGGGGCCTCTCCAGGGACCCCCGGCACCGACCCTTTGCTTTGACCCCCTCCGCCCGCAGCTCTCTATCCTCGGTGGCTCTAATTCCTCTATAGCCAATGTCACTCCAGGGCTTCTCTGTATGTTGCACAGAGCTCACACTGCTTACTAGGAGGGTGCAGTGGGAGACCACCAGCAGGGAATGTAGGACTGGCACCGGGCAGGGAGAAAGAGCCCCAGCAGCAGCACATGCACAGTTCCAATTCTCGCCCTGTACCTGAAGGTGCTCCACTGCGTCTGCAATCTTCACTCTGGTTGGGGGAGGGAGGGGGGGGAGGGAAGCCTCCTGATCAGAGGCTGCAAGTCCCAGCTCGCAGGAGATATGCCGCGACGCCGGGTCCTTTCCAGCCGCTGTCAGGCCCTGTCAGTCCCTCACTGCAGCACCTGCCACCGCTGCTTCAGCCGATGCCGAGCCCCAGCGCTCGTCGCAGGCCCGTCCGGGTGGAGGGCCAGGAACAACACCGAGGGCTCAGGGCTCCACTCACCCCTCCGGCAGGCTGACCATGGCTTTCTCCAGGCGTGTCACTGCTATCTCGGAGGCCGTGCCCCAGACCAAGTTTTAGGAGCATGCAGCCGACTCAGGCTCTCACCGCTTCAGCCGCAGGCGTCCGCCCTCAGATGCGCAGTGTCACTCAAAGTTCAGTGTTAAGTTGTTCAAACACGTAAACGTGTAAACATTTGGTATGATTGTGCTCCCATACAGGCTAGCTTTTTTCAGCACATTCAGAGCTATGTATTGGTGCAAACCCCACATCAATATCTCATTGCAGCCTGAAGATATAATGATAAATGTAGAGATCTTTCATTTTATTTAGCCCATCTGCTTAATATTTTGCTGCGTTACTCAGATGGACCTCGCTAAATCTTAATTCCTAAGCTAATGAAGGAATTTTGCCCTGAATGTCTGGAGTCTGGCATTACCAAAGTTATGTGGGTTTTTCTATGGCATGTAGAGAGCAAAATCAACTAATAAAAGTGCAGATCATTGTTTATGGTGCATTGTTTTTGGTGGCAGATATCAAATCAAGGACCACATGGAAATCATGAAAACGATATATTGTCTAATTCTGTACAACCTACAGAAGCCAGTAGTACAGGCCAGACTTGCCCTGTCTTGATTGGCTTGTCGAGAGAATGTGTCAAACATGACGCTGGTCAGATTTTTAGCAATTTTTTAAAAACATGTTAATTCCCTCCACTCTTCCTTACGCTGGCATACATCAACGTCAATGCTTCACCCATGTTCGTGTTCCCCTGGGGATCCTGAATGTGGGCATACCAGACATATATAGAGCTTCTATGGGTTCAGGGTCCCCACCGTTGATAAACTTTGTGCTGTGCATTCAGGAAATTTCAAAAGCAAAATGCTGGTTTATGGTACTTGTCTTTTCTTTGTAGGTATCAAATCATGGGCAGTTTTTGAAATCTACCACAACCAAGTACGATCAACATCCACACACCGTAAAGTTTCTATCGCCAGGTGCCAGACTTCCCTTGCCCAGACTGGCCGTCCAAGAGATCGCCAGGAACTTGACATCAGTTAGATTTTCAGCATTTGTTTACCCCAAAGCATGGTAGTTCTCTTTAGTCCTCCTCACACAGAACATACCCCAGTTAAGGCTTAATCCACATCTATTACCCTGGATCTTCTAAGTGTTGGGGCATCAAATGTGTGTGTATTTAACATTTTTTTAAACAGGGATCCACAAACGTGTCACCAATTAATGTTTTTGAAGCTGGGGAAGGGCTTTTATGGAAAATGTCTGCAGTATTTGAGCCCAGGCTCATGAGAAAGTCAGAGAAACCTACCAACCCTAGACATTTGTGAATACTAAAAACCCAGGGGGATCAAGTCTGCTGTGCCCTGCACGAACCCCAGCACACCTGATTATTCAGAAAATCCTTCAGATGTAAAAATTAATTTCAATAATTTCACTTTTCTGTGACAGAAATCTCAAGAACTTCCTGCAAATAGTGAAAATGTTACCGTAAAAGGATCACGCATCTCATGATAAAAATGCTGTCCCACATGGATGGGCCCATTGCAAAGGACAGTAATCTGAGCACGTGAAGACAACATCAACACTACATTAACTTCATACAATAACCTGTTTTGCCTCTTCTGGTCTGTTATGACAGATATTGCTGTTAATGTACCACATGCAATTTTCTGAGGAAGGACTTGCTACATTTGTGATAGCAAACATGACCATGCAAAGTTGTCTTCAATAGCTATAAAGCTTTTTGTTTACTTTTAACTATTTAATTATAGAGGAAATGGAGGTTTGAGATAGAGCGCAGTGATGTTAAATTACATTTGCTACATGTTTCCTGAACAGTGCAAAAAATAAAAGTAACAAACATCATGTACCTTACTGAGTGATCAGTCTCATGGGAGATTAGGAATGTACTGAACATTGCTTAGATTATTTCCTACAGGTTTGTGCTACCATGACGCAGCTTGAAAACAGGTTTAATCGTTATCAGATGTGTACCTCTTTGTTGGGAAACCTACCTGTTGGTTTGAGGATATCAGACTCTGGAAATTCATCAAAGTTTGAAGTGTCATCAATGCTTTTTATTTCAATTGGAATTGCAGCAGGTCGCTCTCTATTGAAATAGGAAAAACACGAAAGAAATATGAAGAGTTTCTATGTTGACACGATTACAGCTACAAACATTACTGAAGAGCACTTGAATCAAAGACGGGACATCTATGTTCAAGATGATACACAGTAGACCTTAGATGAGCTGCATTTTGTTTGTCTACTTCCTTCATCTTTGACCAGTGAACCACAATTGGAAATGTGGGCTTTTGTGAAGAGGAGGTGTACTACAGAAAATAAAAAAATAAAATATCACATCTCCCTTGGCGGAATAGCCAGGTTCATCATACTGAAGAGACCATACAGAGTTTTCCTGAATACAATCTCTCAAGGATTAACATTATATATTTGCTTTTCAGATATGACACATTGTTTGACGAGACCCTCGTTTTGTATTTTTGTATATTTAGAGCACCTCTTATTAACATGTGGCCACATTAGTCATGTAATCACATTGTATCATAGTAAAATCTTTAATAAAAAGATATTTCTAAAAAGAATAATGTAATTATTGTAGGACTTTGAAACTGAGGTTATTTAGCACTGTATCAAATGCAAGTTAGTATTAATATTTTAGCCAGAACTGAGCTGCTTACAGGACACATCACTAGATCATTAATATATGCTACTACCATTTGTATAGCACACAACTGGCCAATGGTATGACATTTTTGGGAATTCTGGTGATGACTTTCCAAAGTTTGAAGCCTATGGCAAAATGGAGGCGTGTGAAGATGTGCTATCAGTAGCCTGAATGGGGATGCATCTACTTCAGAGATGAAGGTAGTCTTGGCCTTTACAAGACCTGTAAAAACTAGTGGAGGGTCCGATTTTCGAAGATACTGTGCTACATCTCAGACCTGGCAAAGACCACCTTAAATGTTATAAACCAACATATGTGCACCTTAAATGTTATAAACCAACATATGTGCACCAACAATGAGACCCGTTAAAATTTACCCTACCTGATATGCTCCCAGTCAACTGCTTCAAAGAAAGAGTTAGTTTTAATTTCCTCTACTCCCGATGCTCCAACTCTGTGTTCCCAATCACAGCAGAACCTGAAACAGAAGGCAGCCTGTCACAAATACGTTAAGTCACAGAGAGACGAAGACTGGAACAACTACAAACTTGTCTGTGCCACCTTGTCTGCTTGTTTGTAGAAACTGCCTACTTTCCCCTTGCTTTATCAATGATCTTCAGTTGTATATAAACATACATATTTACAAAGTGCCAATAAATAGATGCAATGTACATACATCAACGGGCATACTACCAAAATTGTTCCTGTTATCCCACGTATAATAAATACACCTATTTAGTATACTGTGCTCAGCGCTTAACATCCATATAATATTTTTACCTTACAACACTTCTTTCATATAAAATAAAACCCTCTAGCTAACCCCCTCACTAGCATGGGCTTTTTATAATATGCTCAAGACTTTTGGCTAGCTGTGGCACCTATAATTAGTAAATCATTTTTATCAAAAAAATGAATGTGGTGTGGTATTCACCCCCGCTCCAGACGCACGTGTGTACACACGTACACACACACACACACACACACACACACACACACACACACACACACACACACACACACTTCTTACTAATCCATTTCATGTGTCATCCATACATGATCTGTAACACAGTGTATATAATCTGACTAATTACCCGTACTACTTACCTCTTAAGGACAATACTTCTAAGGATATTGTCATAATGATATGATGCACCTAATACAATGCTTTCTCGCAAGACAAGCATGTATGCAATTTACACATAGCTATAACACGGACTACGAGCATGCTATTAATGAATGGATTCTCTGCTGAGTTCCTGCAAGAACTCTCTAGCTCCTTATGCCACCTTGCTCAGCAAGAGGTAAAGTGACCAAGCTCAGTAAGGGATTTCTAAGTGCTCTCACCCAGCAACAAGTTATCTTGCAACTGCATCGGGAACAGGTTGCTATGACATTCTCAATAGGCAACCATAGCATCCAGGCACAAACACCACATAATACTGTATCTCCTAAAGGAGGCAAAATATCTACACGTCTGAGAGCCAAGCTTGTCCCAAAGACATATCCCACTAGTAAGCCAGTGGCTCATTCATTTAAGCTGCACCAAGATATGTGGAGCACTTTTCACATAGCTTGGCAGATCAGAGAGTAAAGGTAGGCTACAGTTTTCACTAGTGAATCTTTGATTTTTTTTTCTTCTTTTTTTTCCTCTCATTCTCTTTGCTAGTGTTTGCGTTAGAATCATGGTGAATCTGGCACATATGTTTTCAATACACTAAGTTATAATAAACCTCCACTAATATAATTGCATATTGACTGTGCACTGTTTCGATCGGGAGGGGGAAATGGTGTAAGCGCCTCTTATTACCTGTAAGTCATTTGTCATGTCGCTAGTGCTCAAACCATCTCCTCAAAATGTATATAAGCCACAGAAAGGGGTGAGATTCCAGTCTGTTTTCCGTTTCTCCGCAGAGACCAATCCACACTATTGTGGCTAATGAACTCTAACCAAGTGTACCCCAAAGTAATGTGAGGTTTGTAACACTTGTGGAAGAGGTGTGGCGCAGCAGCCAGGGTGGCTGACTCCGGAACACAGGGGCTCACGGTTCGAACCCTGGCGCCGGCGGCAGGTTAGCCCAGCACCATGTGACAATAGCTTGCTTAATCTTCCCGACGGCCCCCAGCTCCTTGACACCCTCGGGTAATTGTTTGCGCTGTACAAATACTGGTATTATTATTACTAAGCAGAGGTTCACAGAAGAGCAGCTAAAGAGCATAAACTAGAGAAGGCCAATGTGGGGGGACGGGGGAGCATGCAGAAGCAATCCATTGGCTTGTCCACATGTACATCCACAGAAGAACCATGCCCTTGCCTAAATTTTAAGAACTTCCAACAGAGATGTATCATCGGAAGGTTCAGTAAATTTCAGGCCATTCCCTGCTCCACTTTATTCTATTGGAATACAATAAGAAAATAAGAGAAGGCAATGATGCCAATACCATCTTGTCCACTTGCCACCCGACTACCATGCAAAAAACCTCCAGAGTACAATCCAGCTTTGCTAAATAATGGTACAACATCACACTGGTGAACGTCGCAGATGATGTTCTGCAAGTAGCTAATCAAGGAGAGTGTTCTGTTCGTTTTAAGCGGACTGTCTCAATAGCATTCAATACTGTGGACCACACTTTGCTGCTGTACCAGCTGAAAATAGTGTTGGGGTCTCAGATCTTCCACCGAGATGTTTTAGTTATTTTAAGCAGCATGCCTCATGCATTAAGCAGGGTATGATAATGCAAAGCCATACTGCTCAGCTGTGGGGTGCTGCAGAGGTCTATCATATTCCTGCTTTATTTCATGAATACATCAGGCGTTTGCTTGAACTCATCAGGTCAGAGGGGCCAGGGTTTAACAACTAGGCAAATGATACAGAAAACTATCTTCACGTAAAAGGGCCAAGGGCTAGACGTACGTAGTTAAATGCTCTCAAACCTGGGGTCATTCCTGACCTTATACAAGTTTTTTAATCCAGGTCTTCGTCCACAAGCTCTTGTTTTGTTTAGTACAAGTATTCTGAACTCAAAGAAATTGAAAAACCTATGTTTCCTCTGGACCTTACACGTTAGCCTAGTATCTCAAATTGACGCTGTGATTCAAGAACACTGGTTTGATGCCTAAGATCTGCAGAGTGATGTATCTTGTGCCCACTAAAGTTCACCATGTAGTAATCAGTGCCAAAGTAGACTTTTGTAGTACCCTTTACAGTGGATTACCAGCCTTACAGCACCAGCATCTATATAACAAGTGCAAAATGCTGCAGTGTCCATTATTTTTGGCTTCAGGAAGAGACCCCTACATTGCTCTTAGAAGAGCAATCCATGCACTTTCTAGGAGTGGTTGAATATTTTCCAAGATTTGGATTCTGGTCTTTAGGTGCGTATGTGGCCTGAGGCTGACATACATTGCAAATGAACCTATGAGATGTCGCTCCACCAGATTCTTTAGGTGCACAAGGAGCGGCTTTCTTTCTGGTCCCTCTGGACCAAGTGTAAGTTCAAAAGAGACCAGATAAGAGTTTCTTGGTGCCGAGAGCAAAGCTGTGGAATAGCATACCAAGACTCGTTCGACACAAACATTTCATTAGGACATTAAGAATGAGTCAGTGGCAACTCTTTTTTCTAAATGATTATATGATGGTGATGATCAGTGTTCCCTACATCTAGAACCTAGATACAGTTAAGTCCATTGTGTTTCTTTAGTTTCTCTGTCAATAAATAATATACATTCTACACTCTATGTCACTGAGGCAGAACTTCGAAAATTTCACGTTATACAAATGTCATTCTGACAACTCGAGATTTTTTCAGCGTTCAGTATTTGCTTTCTTTTTATTATTATTATTCAAAATTACGAAACATACAAAGGAAATTCAATGTAACAAATTTACAGTTTAGGACGATTTACAGGTTTAAATAAAGCAGGACACAATTCTGGAGGAGACGAAAAAATGCTATATTCAACACAAGAGATAGGACAGAGGCGTCTATAGGCAAAAGAATGTTGAGGATAACAGAAGACAAACTAATAGTGGAGACCATGGGAGAGAGAGCAGGGGTAGAGCAGTTAATGCAGGGCCATGCACGACATGGTCTCACCCCTCTCAGGCACCCTCTCCCTAGTTGCACTTGAAAAATACCATATACCAATTTGTCCTGTCAGCCACCTCAATAACCCTCTGGTCATCTCCCCTCATCCCAAATATAAAAAAAAAAATATTAATACAATTGAAGTGGCATCATGTCATCTTCCCCCAACACCCTTTCCATCACCTTCCCATTTAAATAACACTATCTGGCAACCTGTTACTATCTATTCCTATCCTCCATGCCTTCCAGCCCCTCTGCACTGCACCTGAGCCACGCACAATTTCAATGTTGCCTTTGCAGCCAGTGTTTAAAAAACCTAATCTTCTAATGACAATTTTGGCTGAGACTGAGCAACTAGTGGAGCCTCGGTTACCATTTACCAATACCTTCCGGCCCCAATGATGCTGGTTTAGGAATAAACACATTCAGCCCTGATGGTGGATAATCAGAGAACCAGAAAACACCAGACCGCACCTGTGGCACAAGATTTATCTGCCCAGAAAAAGCAGACTTGCCGCCATCACTTCAGTCCTCCCTAATAAAAAATCTAAAATGTTGCAGTCTGGACAAAAATGTCTTGGCTTTAGGTGGCATGGCACTTGGGCGACTAGGGAACTTTGCCCAGTACTTACAGTACAAGTTTCTATGGCCCAGTTTAAGGGAAACACCTACACTGATGTGCACCCTGAGAAAAAAATCATGTTGGGCTGAAAAGCGGTTAGCTTCTGGTGGTCTACTGTCTAAAAATTATCATACCTTGTGCATGCTCTCATGATAGTCTTATATTTTGAGGGAGCTGGGACAGGTTGCACCACACTCACCTGATTATACAAGTATAGCATTGGAAGTCCCTGGCTTGGTAGTCATGCGCTAGACTGATTCTCATTTCTCATTCTGACATACCAGGCTTTTTCCTGCGCAGGAAACGTGTGCCAAAAGTCCTCTGATAGTTCTTTGATAGGTGAACTATTGTGTTCTTCAATGCTGCTCACCAACAGCGCTAAGTGCACACCTAAAGTTGTACTTCTTTTATCGAACAAGTTACTTACCTTAGGTAACAGCTTTTCTTGTAGAGACTCTAGCCACAGATTCCTTACCGTAGAATATTACCCAGGCGTCAGACTGTATCCAGAAATGTTCAAGTAGTACCCCTGCACGCCGGTTGGTGGCATCGTTTCACTCCTCACCGGCTGTGCCGGATGTGCCTATATAGGCGCCACCCCAGAGTGCTGTTAGTTCTTTCCATGACCTTTCACGCCAGAAGCGCAGTGTTACAAAGAATGCTAACACACTGGTGTGCATTTGAAGGGTGACCCTAATGACTAAGTTTGTAGAGTGGGGAAGATCGGTAAGGAACCTGCGGCTAGACAGAGTCTCTACCACATAAGTCATTACCGAAGGCAAGTAACTTGTTCATCTGATAGAGACTTCTAGCCGCAGATTCCTTAACCTAGAATAGATACCCAAGCAATACCTCCCTGGAGGTGGATCTGCGAACAGGTTAGATCAAAAAGTCCTCCAGGACCGAACGGTCAAAGTGCCCATCATGATGGACCTGACCATCCAGGCAGTAGTGCTTGGTGAACGTGTGCAAAGACAGATGTCCAGGACAGGAACTCTGCGAGCTAATGAAGTGGTCGTAGGCTTGGCTCCGGTAGAATGAGCACGGAAGACCTCAAGGTGTTGCTGTTTAGCCAATGTATAGCAGATCATTATAAAGACCACCAGGCATAAATCCTTAGAACCAACTTGTCTGGCTGAAAGGTGGCATAAGGAAGTTGTACAGAGGGTTTGCTGTTCACTGACCTCCTGACCAATGTTATGGCCACTAGAAAGGCCATTTTAATAGTCAGCAAGCTAAGTGGTCTGTCGTGTAACGGCTCAAAGGGAGTGCACATGAGGAAGGTAAGGGCCAGGATAAGATCCCACTGAGGCATAATGAATGGCTTGGGGGGAAACATGTGTTGTAATCCTTTCAGGAACCTAGTCATAACGGATGACTTGAACAAAGAATGTTGGTCTGGCAACCACAAGAATGCCAAAATAGCAGATAGATAACTTTTAACAGGTCCCAGAGCAGAGCCCTGTTGGGCCAAAGAAAGAACAAACAGCAGAACTTGGGATAAGGGTGCAGAAAGGGGGATTAGAGGGGGTGAATGTTTCTGGATGCACACCATGCCACAAATTTGTCCCAACAGAAGAAGTATACAGTCTTGGTGGAGGGAAGCCTGGCTGCCAGAATAAAGGGACAGACTTCGGGAAGAAGGTCAAAAGTTGTCAACTGTTGCAGAATCAGTCTCCATGCATGAAGGCCGAGGATGGGGTGGTTTGGGAGCAGAACCCTCTGCTGCTGCTGCAATACAAGATTCTCCCGAAGGGACAGCCTGATTGGAGGACCGATAAACACCTGCACTAGGCATCCCTTGATCGAAGGAAAAAAGACTTTCAATGTCAATAGAATCACCTGGAGCTCCGGCAGGTTGATGTGAAGCACGAACTCCGCTGCAGACCAGAGCCCTCTGATCTCCACCTCTCCCAGATGGGTGCCCTAGTCCAGGAGTGAAGCATCTGTCACTACCGTCAGCTCTGGGTGGGGAAGGGAGAAAGGTCTGCAGCTGACCCAAATGCAGTTCGTCAGCTACCACTCAAGATCTTTTGCAGTTCCCTCCGAGATCTGGACCAGGTTGGAGAGATTCCCATGATGCGGCGTCCACTGGAACTTCAGGTCCCACCGCAGAGCCTCATATGCCAACAGGTATGTATTACAAGAAGGATGCAGGAGGCCATGAGGCCCAATAGCCTCAGAGTCAGTCTCACCGAAATCAAGGATACAGGCTGAAATATTGGAATCATAGCCCAAATATCATGGACTCGCCACTCAAGAGCATAGGCCCCTAACTTCACTTTTACACGACAGCCCCGAAAAAAGGTAGCGTCAGAGAGAGTCAGGTGTGACTTCGGCACGCTCATAATAAACCCCAGCGATTGCAAGAGGTCCGCTATAGTCTTAAGGCGAGAGACGACTGCCTGGGGCAAGCTTGCCTTCAACAGCCAATCGTCGAGTTAAGGGAAGACAGGACCCCCAGACCTTTGCAGGTATGCTGTAACCACCACCATCACCTTCGTGAATACCCGAGGGTTGCTGAGGAGGCCAAAGGGGAGCACAGCAAACAAAGTGCTCACAGCCCACCGTGAACAGCAGGTAGTGCCTGTAGGCCGGCAGGACAGGGATATAGAAATATGCGTCCTGTAAGTCCAACAGGACTAGGGCAAACAGGACCTGAGCTGAGCATTTTGAACTTCACCTTTTTCAGGAAGGAGTTGAGTAGACACAAGTCTAGGATAGGATGAAGGCCTCTGTCCTTTTTGGGCACCATAATGTAGTGGGAATAGAAACCACAACCTACTTCTGATGCTGGCACCCTCTCTAGGGCTCCTTCGGCCACAAGAGCCAACACTTCGGAGAGATGGTCCTCCATCAGCCGGTCTTAAGTGGGAGGCATGGGTGGTGGGGTTTCTAGGAAAGGGATAGAGTAGCCCTTCTGGATGACTTGCAAAATCCAGTTGTCGGATGTTATTGGCTTCCAGTGGGGCAGGTGATGGCGGATCCTATTTCCCACTGGGTGCCCATGCTGGTATAAGGGCAAACTAAATAGGTTTGGAGGCTGCGACTGCTGAGGGGTAGTGGAGTGATCCAACCTCTGGCTGGTGGTCCCAAGTGATCTGTGGGACCACGTCCACGGCCAGGAAATGGCTGGGTACCCTGTTGGTCTTGGTGGCTGGGCAGGACGGGGTGTGGGTGGTAGCCCCTACTGTAGCCACAGAAGGGGCAAAAGACAGAGTGGGGTTGGCAAGGGGCCATGGATAGGCCCAAGGACCTGGCCGTAGCTCTGCTATTTTTAATGTACTTCAGTGCTGAGTCTGTCTTCTCACTAAAGAGGCTAGAGCATCAAACAGAATGTCCATGAGCGAAGTTTGGATATCCCCTGAGAAACCAGTGGCTCTCAGCCAGGCGTGGCGTCTCTGTACCACTGATGGTGAAATCGCTTTGCCCAGCGAGTTGGTCCTGTCAGACCCACATCTGATGGTTAACTTTGCTGCATCTTGCCCATCAGCAATTGCTTGAAAGAGTATGGGTCGGGCCTCCCCCGAGAACATGGGCAGCCCTTGTGTTTAGAAGAATCTATCCGAAGTTGTTAAGCATACAGAGTCAGTGAAGCTCCATGAGGTTTACCTTTTCCTGTCAGCATTTATTCGGCAATCTGTGCTTAGTTGCAGGAATGTGTGGCCCGGTGCTGTGCCTTACTTAGGGATTCTATATTCTCCTAGATGAGCGAGCCACCCATCCCAACTTTGTGCAGCTACATCACCTGTATAATGAACAGATCCAGAGTCCGGATGTTAGCAAAGTAGCTGTGTGCTGCCAGAACTATTCTATATGTACTCAGATCACCAGAACTGCCAATGTTGAGCTGATTTCTCCTTACTGAGACTTGGTAACTGTGGTAACTGTTCCCGCCTGTTTGACTGTGTTTGTGTTTGTCACATACTGATAGACCATGGACCGGTATCTTCGTGCAGCAGCCTCTGGCACATAAAAGTGGCACAAAGGTTCAAGAGTGAGCGACTCAGCATATTCACTGCACACAATAGCAGAATTGGATTCCTTCTTTTACTCTTTAGCTAGAACCTATGAGCATAACACAAGCCCCGAACTATACAGATTTCTTAAACATACGGTAGTATCCTATTTTGGCAGAGCATACTATAGCAGTGTGGTGATGTGTACCTTAGAATGAGATCCTTAGCTTTTTCTGAAATTGGCACTTCAGGTGGAAAAGTAAGTGTCTCTTTCCAGTTCATAACTTTTTTATATGTTTCTTGCGCTGCTTCAGAGCAGAATGGTGGAAAACCTGAAATATACAAATATCAAAGATTAGACATAGAATTCCACAAGGCACATGAGCCAGAAAAATAGGTTAGAACCACATACCTTTTGAGCATGCCATCATTGATAAATACATTGCTTGAGCTCAGGACCTGTCCCCACATCAGCTTGTGATGGCAGTGATAATACCAACGGCGATGGGATATGTGAAGACAACAGTGCAGTAATTTCATCATGTGAGAGATCATGAGCAGTTGATGGAAACGATAGGAGCTAATGTTGCATAGCTACCTTAACTGATAAGTTAATTTAACTGATGTATAGCTAATGTTTTGCAGTAAATTAAAATTTTCAATGGGCATAACTAATCAACATGCCCCCAGAATCCACTGTGCATGGCCTTTGGCTAGGCACAGCTGTGGCTCAGAACAGGGCTTGTTCATGCCTGGCTCCCACAACAAAGCCTGCGGGGCAAGACCTTCAGCTGTGCCCATCTGTCTGCCCATGCGTAGGAGGGTAGTGGTCTCAGGGAAGGCATGCACCCACTCTCTGTAGTCTTAGTGTCCCTTTTGGCTCCAAAGGACTGTAAATTAAAGGACATTTCTTGAGGGTATATGTGATTTATGAACGTATGCTGCCACTTTTACAGTGCTTTTTACAGTCTCTCTGTCTCCAGAACAGAGCGGGCCAAGCATGACCTCTGACTAAGCATATCAGGTGATGCACCCAGTTCCAGGGCCCTCAAAGCCACTGTGTTGGTCCTTCATCCACACACAGTGGATATAGGGTGCTGGGTGTGGCCTAGGTCCTGCCATTTATAGAAGAAACCTGGTGTAGGGCATTGCATAGAGCTATGCTCTATGAAGAGTTGCCATACGCAAAATCCATCCCACACTGTATTTGGCTGTGTGCAGTGGGCACTGGGTTCAAGGAAATTCTGAAATTTAAATGTGTTGTGTAAGTGTTTTAAGCATTAAATACTGTCTTTTGCACACACACTTCAAAATCAAGTAATCATTGTAACACCAATATTGCATCAATTAAATAAAAACTAGATTAAATCAAATACAAATGTCTTAAGCTTGCACCACTTGACACCCAAGTGCTTGTTTTCAAGTTCAGATGGAGTTCCCACTTCGCATTGGGGTTATGTCCACTGTTTGGGTCTGTGCCTAACGTTCTGTGTACAGGAGCATACAGTGTCATTTGTTTTTCATTTGTCTCTCTTAGGTTCCAACTACAAAGAAGGAAACGACAGACGAGTTTGGTTACTTTTATCAAGCATGTCTTACGGAAGAAAAAACATATGCTCCTCATCCTTCTCCAGATGCTTCTGCTTCAAGATGCGTTTGAATGTTTCCAATAGAATCCAACACTACGTTTTGTAGGTTTACACAAAGTGAGGCAGATCTACAGTTTGACCACACTGACAATTTTTCAACTCAGCTAGCTTCATTCTTTCCAGCAAGGTGTTTAGTGGAAGGGATCCACTTCTGGTTAGAGGAAAGCATCTTCTTTCTCTGTGGTTTGTCAGTTTGACTAAGTTTGCTTGTACCTGATGGGAGATGTCAAAAAGGCCAGCCTGATTTGAGGAGAAAAAGGTTTCAAGAATTTTTTGCTTTTTTTGGACAAATGTAAGTAGGCGAATTGTTTTTTTTAGGATTCCATTCATACTTTTTTTGGACTTTCGCCATAAATTTGAGTTGTCTGCTGTCAGGTATAAATGTAATTGTTTAGTCTCCATTCTTTAATATGGTGACATATTCAGCCTTGCATTCCATCTTGAAGTGTTTGTTGCAGGATTTGAGTACCCGATTTGAGCTTTGCGACCGTAATCTTTTTTTGCCCATATTTTATGGGGGCTAATTGGCACTTGTACATGATGGATGCAAATCTAATGTATGGCTCCAATGAGATTGTGGGGAATCCTGGTGGAATTGTCCCCCCAGAATTGTCTTTCATGGCAGCCTATTTGTCTTGATGTTTTGGATAAGCCCCAGAGTTCAGCTCCATAAGTAAACGGACTCCCTGCTTTTGCCTATGTCAATGTATGTGGAAAAGTCGTGTCCGTGGAGCGGTATCAATCTCATGATCACACTAGGTGTAGTTGCTGACTTCTCCAATGCAGATTTGAAATGGGCGTTTCATTGAAGGTTGTTTGCAATCCTAACACTCAAAAAGGTGAAGGTAATAACTTCTAGTTTAATGCACTTTATTAAGAAAACAGTTTTGTTGTTTTTCTTTTCCTGAATATTATTGTTTTTGTTTCTGAAGTAGTTATTTGCAGGCTATTCTCTTTGCTATATTTATTTATAGCTGTCAGTTTTGCTTGTAAGCCTTTTGTGATCGGAGCTTTCAGTATGGAATCAATAGGATACAGAAGGGGTGGGACCAGGCAGCCATTGATGACAGGTATGTCCTTACAAATATCATATATATACACAGGGAAAAGGGTATTGGAGCAAGTATACTTGTTTCACCCCATTCACAGAAGCAAAAACACCTACTGAGGGTTCCTATTTGATAAATCCTCACTAACAGTGGATCCATTCTGATCTCAGATAGTTTTCCCCACAGCCTTTGTCTTGGTACTAGATCAAGAGCAGATGACAAATCTAATAAAAAAGGGAACACAAATCTTTTTTTTACTGTGCTGCATTTGTAAATTATATGTTAAAAAGTAAAGCTCTGATCAATAGTTGAGACACCTTCCCCAAAGTCCTCCTGTATAGTGCTTTAGGTATTTGCACCTTTGATCCAGTCCTCTACTGCCCTAAGAAGTAGTTTGGAAAAGATTTTGCAGTCACTATCTAATAGACTAATTGGTCTATACGACTTCAGGTCATTTTTTGGACTTTTTTCTATAGGGGGATGATGATACCATTGCTTCGTGAAGGCGGACATATGTTGGATGAGGCAAAAATGATAAATAGGGAGGGGGGGGGGGGCATGTCCAAGATGGCAACCGACTAAGTTGCACATCCCGGAGCTCCGCCTGATTTTTCATGCCTAGCAGAGCAGGCGCGGCGGAGTGAAACACCAATTGCCGATGCATACTGGATACAGCCGTAGGGTGTCGGCGCTGCCCTCCCCAGAGGTGTGGGATTGCCTTTCAGTCCGCTACCCATGGCGGAGACCTGAAGAGATGTTGGTGGAGCTGCGAGGCCTGAGGCACCGGACCTTGTTTTGGCTGGCTCATGGGTGCAGCTCTCCCCCACCCCCCTCTTGCACTGGCAGCGGGTGCATGTGTGAGCCGCTTGCTGGCTGGGGGGGGGGGAACAGAGGAGCAGGCTGCAGTGGGGACTGACCCGGTTGGGCCCTCGGCGCACCCCCGGGGCTCCGGTGGGTTCTTGCGGGCCGCACGAGTGGTGTGAAGGAGGCTGGGGTATGTTGCCTGGGGTATGCTGCCTGAAACAACACTGCTGTTGGTCCCGGCTCCGTCAGGTCCACCCCTGAATTGGACGGGCGGACTGTCCCGTGGGAGGCACCTACCGGCCGCGTACGGCGGTACTGTGCCCTTGGCGGCAGCGGCCTCAAGGCCTTTTCTAATCTAGGAGACACTGTGGGTCACTACCCCAGGAGGGACATCCAGTACACTCGGGGCTTGTCCCGGCCCAGCACGGGTAGCCAGGAGGCGAGGGTCGTGCCGGTGACCTTTTGCAGTCCGTGGACGGTGGGCCAGCCCGTTGGCTCCCCCCTCCCTTTTTTTCGCTCTCATTTCTGGCCTCTACCGGTGGAATGTGGCCCTTTACTGTGCTCGCCCTAGTACCAGGCATGGGGCCGAAGCGGAGCACCTGGCAAACTTACAGTTGCTGGAGTTGGGGACGCTGCACGGTGCTTCCTGGTGGTCCCCGCGCGACAGGAGGGGACCCCTGCATTGCTCGCTTGCTCCCGTTGATGGCGATAGGAGTCACTGACCTGGCTCGGTGTACACTTGGCATTTCTACCTGCCTGGGTCTGAGAGAGCTTCCGCACCTGGCCCGACTGCCCCCGGCCATTAATTGCACTGGGCGTGGGCACAGCGGAGGTTGTTGTGGCCTCATCTGCACCTAACCATGTCTTCTATTCGCACAGGGAAGAAAGAACCCTCGGTCAAGGACATCTTTGCTAAGTCCACCTCCAAGAAGGGAGAGGGAGTGCTGGGTCCAGTAGTGCTGGACCCGCATGCAGAAGATACTGGAACAGTGAATGTTGATAAGGACGACTCCCCCATCACCAAGACATTCCTGGAGCACTTAGTTGGGACATTGCGGGAGGATTTCGCTGGTCTTAAACATGATATCGCCACTGAACTTGTGGAAATACGCCAAGACGTGGAGGCGGTGTGTATGAGAGTGGCATCGCTGGAGGAGGGCCAAGATGCTCGCAAGGAGGAACTTGAGGGACATCGTCAGGAACTGTTGGCACTATGCGATCAAAACCTGGATCTACGCTACCACCTTGAAGATCGTGAGAACCAATCCAGCTGCTTCAAAACATGAATTAGGGGCGTTCCTTCCGTCTTCAGTTTGTGTGGCAGGAGGAGGTCCGAGTGATACGCTCCCTGAAAGACGCCTAGGCAATCCCTGGCATGCTGGATCTAAACTCTCCCGCGTGAGCGTCATCCCCACCGCGAGACCCTACGATAACAGCATCCACCTTGCGAAGCGCCAAGCGACGAAAGGCAAAGGTATTGAGCAAACCATCTGAGGCAGACAGCCGGGAGGCCCACAATAAATTACTCCAGCAGCTCCCATGGAAGTACGACCCGGACCTCGCAGCCAGAGACCATTGATCGTACTTATGTGTCTCGATTCATTCATTGTTATCTGATCATCCTCTCTCTGGCTATGCGGACAGTGGCGACTGCTGATTTGTTATCCTGTACAGTGTCCCAGCCACAGATTCCTGGGACTCTGGTGGAGCTGCCCCGCTACAGATAGTGCTTTACTGGTGAGCTTCTCGACGACATGGACCCTAACAAACACTTGTTGTTTGACCGCAGGTGGGGGAAATGTTTGTGTTCTTGTTTCTCTTTTCTACTCTTTATTACTTCTCCCCTTTGCCCTAATTTCCTACTCCTCACGTATCACTGCTTTCTTACACCCCATGTTGGAGGCCAGGCGCATTCTTCTAGGGGAGGTACACAGGTATATTTTTCCCCAGGTATTTGTGTGGCGCTAACTATTCTGAGCCTCAATATTCGAGGCCTTAATGCCCTATCCAAGTGCTTAGCACTCCTTTCATTCCTCAGGGACTCCAAATGCGACATGTGCATGTTACAAGAAACCCATCTACTCCAGGGAGATTGGCGACGGCTACGCTCCCGTTGGTTTGATCGCCAGTTCTTTTCCTCTGGTGGGTCCAAAAAAGCAGAGGTCGCCATTTTGCTCGCCACCCGGTTCCCAGGGAGGGTGGAAAAGGTCTTTCTGGACATACCAGGCAGGTTGTTAGCTTTGCAGGTTCTACTCTATGGTACTAGATACACTATAGGCACGATTTACGCCCCTAACGAACGCCAGGAATTGTTTATCAGGGACTCCCTGAGCCAGCTTTTGACCACCTCAGACAAAGACGTGCTAGTGGGAGGGGACTTCAATACTGTAATGAATGCCCATAGGGATCGGATACCCCCAGGGTGGGTCAGGCAGGGGAGCTCACCACGGGCACCAGGAATTGGCTGGAGGAGGCAGGTTTAACCAATGTATGGCGTCATATGCACCCCACATCTCTAGAATACACCTTTTTCTCAGCCGCACACCAAACATATGCCCGCATAGACTATTTTCTCACCACACCAGGAGTTACCCATGACACTGTCTCAGTAAACATCGGGCGGCAGCGTTATCTGATTACTCTGCACCGGGGGCGGGCACAGGCCACACCAACCTGGCGCCTTAACACGAAACGCCTCACCTACGACCAAGTACATTCAGACACCTTGGCAGCTTTAGCCACCTTCCTGGAAATTAATGATACACCCGCAACCACCCTGGCCATACTATGGGAGACACTTAAGGTCGTGGTTAGGGGCCACTTCATCGCAATAGCTGCTGCTCATAATAGGGAGAGGCGGACTAAACGCTGCCAACTAGAAATACAGGTTAAGGAACTTGAGGCCATCCACGTACGTACGAGTTCGATGGCGGCCCACCGCCAGTTGACAGCCGACCGAAAAAGATTGCGGGAGATAGATATGGGTAAAAAAAGAATATGAATTGCTCTGCATTTGCCAAAAATATTATGCGGGTGGTAACAAGGCAGGGCGAATGCTTGCGCACCGCCTCCGAACTCAGGTTACCATACAGAGAATCCCTAAAATACAGGGAGTAGACGGTGTCCCCCTCCGACAAGATGCGGACATAGCAGATGCCTTCTGTGCATTCTACGAATCTCTCTACACGGCAGAGCCCCTACTGGAGTCTGATGCGCAGGCGTACTCGTCTCAGGTGCCTTATCTTGAAGCAGATGCAACTATTTTCTCCGCTCTAGATGCGGATATAACCACTCAAGAGGTCTTAGAGGCCATCAAGAAGTTACAGTCTAAGAAGGCACCAGGCCCAGATGGCTATTGTGCCGAATTCTATAAGGCTTTCGCCCGCAGCTTGCCCCCCTTTTGGCACGTGTGTTTAACTCTTTCAGTGATACAAACACACTACCTGAATCTATGTGCTTAGCCACAATCACAGTGATTCCTAAAGCCGGTAAAGACCCCAAATGCTGTTCTTCCCACCGTCCGATCTCCCTCTTGAAGCGGACACAAAAATCTTTACCAGCGTTCTCGCTCACGGACTAGCCCCCTACGTCCAGGGTTTGGTAGACTCAGATCAGGCTGGGTTTATCCTGGAGCGGGGGTCTAGTGAGAACACAAAGCGGCTGTGTCACTTGTTGGATAAGGTGTGGCATGTTCAGACACTGGCCTTACTGCTCTCAATTGATGCTGAAAAGGCCTTTGATCGTGTGCATTGGCCTTTTCTACATAGTGTTCTACAGAGAGTAGGCATTGGTTCCCGGTTTTGTAAGTGGGTACGATCGTACTACCACGCTCCTCGAGCCAGTGTGCAGGTAAATGGTGTGAAATCTGCTCCGTTCCCCATCACATGCGGAACACGGCAGGGTTGCCCCATCTCCCCTACCTTTTGCGCTCTATATGGAGCCCTAAGTGGAGCGCATACAAAACAACCCCAATATAACAGGCATACAGATGGCCGGAAGAGAACACAAGATCTTGCTATACTCAGAAGATATCCTTTTGACCTTCACAGACCCTGAACACACCTTGACAGCCGTGGTGATGGAGCTAACCGACTTTAGTGCAGCCTCCGGGTTCAAGACCAACCTGCAAAAATCCCTGGCCCTCGCTATAGCCGTCCCTCTGACGGAGACAGCGCGTTTGGCAACCCTCATGCCCTTCAAGTGAGTGGAGAACGGGATCCCATACCTGGGGCTCCAGATCCATCTTACACTTTTGGCCACAGTGACCCAGAACTACGGCCTCCTCCTTGCCAACACACGATCTACTCTCGCCACCTGGAAGGCCCACAACCTGTCCTGGCTCGGACGCCTAGAAGCCATTAAAATGACATTACTACCTAAACTTCTTTATGTCATGCAGACTCTACTACTCCAACCCCCACACCGACGATCTTGGATAAATTACAGACCCTCATCTGTGACTTTATCTAGGCAGGCAAACGTGTCAGAAAGGCTAGAGCCCGAGCCTACCCACCATTAAAAGCGGTTGGACTGGGGATTCCAAATCTTAGCTGCTACCATCAAGCAGCGCAATTACGCTACATGGTAGAGTGGTCCGCGCCCTAACAGAGAAGCATTGGTGTTTTGTGGACCAGGTGATTGCGGGCACCCACTTTTGGAAAATACCGTGGCTTCCAAAGACCCGCAGGCCGCTTAGGGTCTATATCTCGCCGGTGATCCGAGCCACCGTTGGGGTCTGGGGCGAGTCCAGTTGCGGCATGGGCTCTCCACACCACTATCCCCCTTGATAGGCAACCCAGATTTCCCCCCAGCGGCCACGGGAGTGGCATATATGGCTTGGCAGGAAGTCAACTGCAAACGTGCTGAAGATTTATTCGATTCAGACGGCCTTATGGACTTTCCTAAACTGCAAGCAGCTTACGGCCTCCCTGAGGCTGCACGCTGGTGGTACCTATCAGTAGCACACTGGGTGACAACCTTGGATCAGGCCACTCGCCAGCAGTATTGACGCACTTCGAAAAATGGTTACTCACAAAATATTCGGATAAGAAAATACTATCTGACCTTTACACATTCCTGAATGCACCACAGACCCCACTAAAATCACCTGCATGTGCCAGATAGGAAAGGGAATTCGAGAGACCCTTCACTGACAGGAAGTGGAACGACATACTGCACCATGCTCGCGCACTCGGCCTAAACACCACCAGTAAAGAGATGCTACTAAAAATCGCATACTACTGGTATCTCACACCGGCTAGAATGGCTCCGATGGGGGATGACCGCTGCTGGCGTCGCTGTGGCCAACAGGGCACACTTACTCACCTCCTATGGCAGTGCCTCAAGCTGCAATCCTTTTGGGACGATGTCCTGGAGGAGATAAATACTATTTACATAACAGATATTCCAAGGTTTCCAAGTTATATAGTACTGGGCCGCCCAAGCCCTCTCACCTACCCTCTACGGTCCCCCAGGGATAGAGCTATCACCTTCGCATTAGGGGAAGCCAAACACCTCCACCTCAGCAAATGGGGCACAGAGCTATTCCGACACATTTAGACTGGCTACACAAGCTATGGGACACAATAGGGATGGAAAAGCTAACAGTAGTGGCAACGCAACGCCTCCCCCTATTTGATAAGATGTGGCAACCATGCCTCGCATATCTGTCTGCTGAGTTTCAGGAGCTGTCCTGCCCTCGCTACTTACGAGTCCTGCATTTAATACCAGCAGCTGCGCCTAATGAGCAACACAGCACCTGATTGCAACCCCTAGTTTATATTGCTCACGAGTAGCAGCCTAACCCTTCCCACCCCACTCTGTTTTATCTTGACCTTTCTTTCTAGTTTGCATTTTCTATTTGAATACATATGGTTCAGTGCCTACAATGTCCAAATATCTCAACACCTAAGTCACCACCGGCCAATGGAGGTAGGTGGGCAGTTTTGTAATGAACCCAATTTGAAAATAATAAAATAGATCTAAATCCTAAAATTGATAAATAGTCGAGTTATGTAAATTTGACCACCATTGAGCATTAGGGCTGAAGACCTCCGGAGGGACCATGTTTGTTCCCAGTGCTTTGTCTCTTGTTAGTACCCTGGTAATTGTAATTTTTTCATCTGCGAAGATGGCTTTAAAAAGTTCCTCTGCGGTAGTTTCAACTATCTTGTTGTTGACTATAACCAGGCGAATAATTGGAGCCTGCTTTGTTTCTGCTAACTGAAATGTTGTTGAAATAACAAATCCCCAGAAGGACTTTAGAAATAATTTTAGGGTAAACAATCAAAAATTAGAGCATGTCCCAAACGTTTACCTATTTAGGCATATTACTCGACTCAAAGCTAACATGGAAACCGCAGATAAACCACTCCGCATTAGTGCTCGCACAGGGGTCAGGGGTTATCCTTAAAAAGTATAGTCTATCCTCACATAAACCTTTGACACCAGCCCTAGTGGTCTATAAATGTAAAGCGCAGGCAGCAGCTCAATATATGGATCAGAAGTCTGGGGCACTGGCGACATTAAGCAAATAACAAATGGGGAAAACAAGTTTGTGAGGAAACTAATGGGGTTACCTTTGGCAACACCACTTATCCCAATGTTTCATGACTTAAACAGAAAACGTATAGGACAAATTGCAACACTGCGACCGTTGCTTTATTGGATTCGGTTATGGATTACGCCAGAATTAGCGGTGTATAGAGAAGGCGTTAAAGAACTCCTAGCCATTGATAGGTGCCTAACTTTTCCTTGGCTTAGATTCGTCAAGAAATGGTTAATAGAACTAGGTCTTTGCTCATGTTGGACCGAGCCACATAAGTTATTACCAAGTTGTAAGAATATATTGAAACTAACATACTGGACATACATTTTGAATGTACTCCAACGCGACCCTAATCAGGGTAGATTAACAACACAATTTCTTAACGTTAAACCCAACCCATGCTTTGAAGACTTTCTTGACAATATACAGCCTCATTTGGCGAGAATCCTGTACTTGAAACTAAGGTACGACATTCTCCAGAGTAAAAGATACACAGGAACACAGGGAGAACGAACCTGCACGCTATGCACTTTAGGTTTTATTGAAAACACTGTGCATATCCTCTTCTTTTGCCCAATATATGCCAGGGCAGGGAGGAAATGGATCCGCCCGTTGTGCAAAAGTTGGGACTCAGGAAGCACCAAGATGCCCTAAGGGTGCTGAAATATAACACTACTGTATGTAATATTTGCCACATCTAAATACCTGCTTGCAGTAGGGATTATACGAAACAAGATGGGGTTAAAGTTGTGATGTTGTAATGAATAATGCGTTCCTTTGTCTGAAATTTGCACTTTGAAATATATTAATTCCATTTGTAATTATATTTTATATTGTATTATACATAGTTTTAACTGACATTATATATATATATATATATATATATATATATATATAAAATGGGGTTATATTGGAAAATTCAGTGAACAATATACACCATCCCGATCTTGAATTCTGCACTGAGATTGAAGATAATTTTACTATTGTATATATGCTCGATGAATTTCTAGACTATATCGATTGTTAAGGTGTCCACTCTATCTGGCTGAAACATTCAGGGCCGAAATTCAAATTGAAATGCTTATACATGTTTACAGTGCAGCTGAATACGGACAGTTGAATATCTTGTTTTTATTGTGAAACTTTTTATGGCCTTTGGCCGAAATAAAGTATTTATATATATAACAAATCCAAGATCTTCTGAAATCTTTGCTTCTGTGATATTCCTTCATTCACTGAGATTGTCACCTATTGTTTATTTTTTAGAAAGATCTTGAGTCCTTTTTCAAAGGTTCATTTTCAAGTTCTCTCCTTTGATCCAAGAGTGCCTTCCTTTTTGGTTTTGATTAACAGTTTGTAATCCTTTCTAGATTTTCTGACTTCTTCCGGTGCTGCGTCAGACCATACTGGGTTTTTCAAATCCTGCTTTGTAAATTTACAGGCATCATCAAACCATCTTGTCTCCCCACAGTTGGATGGGTTGGCTTTTTTTTTTTTTAACCATTTCTTGATACCAGGGCTAATAAGGTAGCCATAAGGCTATGGTAATACCTTACCCCTTCTAGCTGCTGGTTTGTCTTTTTTCCAGTGAACTTCAATTCGAGCTCAATGGTTTCCAAGTCATTTTCCCAAAGATATATTTAGGATTCGAGTAAATCTCTCCAACTTAGGGCCCGATTATGATGCAGGCAGGAAGGGCTCTGACCGTCGGTCGGAGCCCTCCTGCCCGCATCATAATCACCAATTTGGATTCCCTTCCGACCGAGCCATTTCGATGGGCTCGGTCGGAAGGGAATCCGAATCGGTCTTCCGAATTACTTGCGACGGGCTCAGAGAGCCCGCCCGTCATTCGGAAGGCCTACAGTAATCCCCAGCCGGCTCTTTCCGGCCAGGGGATTACGATCCCACTGCCTTTTTGTGCCGGCCTTTTCGTCACAAAAAGGCATTGGGGAACCGCTTTGGGGGCCCCGAGCAGGGCCCCCATGGGTGCAAGACCACCGAATGGCGGCTTAGGGGGCACCTATGGTGCCCCCTTGTTGATCCCTGCACCCGGTGGCAGGAACCTTGAGGTACCTACCTTGAGGTGCCTGCCTCGGGGTGCAGGGATGAACTGCACCTTAGCATTTTGCAATGAGAGCATGCATTCCGTTCGGAATGCATGCTCTCATAGCAAAGTATAGGATTGCGACGGAACAGGGTTCGGCTGCATCCTAATTCCAGGCCTGAAACCGACGAATGGAGGTCGTACGATTCAAGTTCCAGAACGATGCCGGACGACTCGGGTCCGTCCGGCATCTTAATCACCTCCTTAGTCTCACTTTGTTGCTGGTTTTCCCATGTGCAGGTGGTATCCTGGAAATCTCTTGATTCATTGAATATGTTGTATTTGACATCCAGAGATAGGGCATTATGGTCAGTTTCCACTTTCTATATTATCCTCCGCTTTTTTTTTTTTTTATTCTGCACCATTTCTCAGGTTTTACGAGAATATAATTGATTACAGTCATCACACCTCATATGCTTGTGTGAAAGTGTAGAGGAACCAGAATTTCCATAAGAGTTTTGTGCTGAAGAACAAGTTACTTAGCTTCGGTAACCACAGATTCCTCATCTTGTGAATACCCCCAGGTGCCAGACTGGATCTGGAATTTTTTTCTCAGCAATTCCCTTGTGTGCTGGTAGGTGGTGTCACTCCGGGTTGGGTCCATCCCACCCTGGATGAGATGTCGGGGCCACAATATATTCACCAACTCTACACAGACAGCAGTTTCTTTCCGATATCGGTCCGCGCCGTCGGATTAGGAGCTGTTAGAAATTTGATTGCACCAGTGTGCAGATCTCCAAGTTGGAGTCTTTTTAGTGTGGAACAGATGAGGCCATTCCACAGAACAGGGAGAAGGGTGGGTTTGTGAGGAATCTGCAGTTAGAGTATCCACCAGAAGGATAATGTTACTTACCCAGTAAGCATCTGTTCTTGGCATGTAGAGCTGTAGAGTCACATGCTGTGCATAGCTCCCCATCTAGTGTTGGGTCCGGATGTTTGCACTTGTTTTTCTTCGAAGAAGTCTTTCCAGTCACGAGGTAGGTGACTCCTTCTTTCGGTGATAGTTCGCATGGGCATCGACTCCATTGTTAGATTGCTTGCCGCAGAGGGTGAGAATGGAGTAGTAGTAAAGAATAGAGATGTCCATGCGTATGTATGTCAATTAAATAGAGAACTGCAGCAGCCACAGGTATCCGGGGAGGTGGGTGGGCGCATGTGACTCTACAGCTCTACATGCCAAGAACAGATGCTTACTGGGTAAGTAACATTATCCTTCTGGTGGATACTCTAACTGCAGATTCTAACTGCATTATCCGTTCGAGGCATGTGAGCTGTAGATCACATGCTGTGCATAGATTACATAGCAGTACTCTCCCAAAGCGGTGGCTAACCTGTAGCTGTTGGAGTTGTCTGAAATAGTGTCTTTAGTACTGCTTGACCCACATTGGCTTGTTGTCTTGCTGACACATCTACACAATAATGTTGAGTGAATGTGTGCGGTGTAGACCATGTTGCAGCTTTGCAAATGTCAACAATAGGAATGTTAACCTAAAAAAGCCATAGTGGCCCCTAGCTTATGAGTGGAATGTGCCCTAGGGGGTACAGTTAGAGTTCTCTTTGCTTTCGCATAGCAGATTTGAATGCACTTAACAATCCACCTCGCAAAACCTGATTTGGAGATAGGATTGCCTTTGTGGTGGCGCAAAAGAAACAAAGAGTTGTTTCGTTTTACGAAAAGATTTTGTACTTTCAGTGTAGTACAAGAGTGCTCTTCTAACATCTAAGGTGTGTAGAGCTCTTTCTGCAACTGAATCAGGTTGAGGGAAGAATACGGGTAATTCTACCGACTGATTTGTGTGAAATGCAGATACGACCTTAGGTAAAAATTTAGGATTAGTACGAAGAACCACTTTGTCTTTGTGTAGTTGGAAAAATGGTTCTTGTATGGTTAATGTCTGTAATTCACTCACTCTCCTTAATGATGTGATTGCAATGAGGAAAGCTGTTTTCCAAGAGAGGAACTGTAGTTCGCATTTGTGCATGGGCTCAAAAGGCGGGTCCATCAACCTTGTAAGGACTATATTAAGATTCCACAGTGGAACTGGTGGTCGTTTTGGTGGTATGACTCTTTTTAGTCCTTCCATGAAAGCTTTGATCACAGGTACTCTAAACAACGACAAATGCTGTCTATTTTGTAGATATGCAGCAATTGCCGCTAGGTGTAGTCTGATAGAGGTATAAGCCAAAGCGGACTGTTGCAAGTGTAACAGATAGCATATGATGTTCTGTATGGAAGCATCAAGAGGGTTGATATGATTGTTACCACAGTAGATAACAAATCTCTTCCACTTAGCTGCGTAGCATGCCCTAAGTAGGTCTTAGCCTCCCTAATGATATTCATACATTCTGGTGGAAGGTTTAAGTAACCAAACTCTAAGATTTCAGGAGCCTGATCGCGAGGTTCAGCTGTTTGGGATCTGGGTGTCTGATTTCTCCATGGCTCTGTGTGAGGAGACTGGAGGTTAAATGCAGCTTTTGATGCGGAACCAGAGATAGCTCCAACAGGGTTGTGAACCAAGGTTGACGTGCCCATGTGGGAGCTACTAGGATTAGTGTGAGAGACGTTTGCCTGAGCTTGTGAACCACTAATGGAATGAGTGAGAGAGGCGGAAAAGCGTAGGCAAATATCCCTGACTAGTTCATCCATAGTGCATTGCCCTTGAATTGCGGGTGAGGGTACCTGGAGGCGAAGCTTCGGCATTTTGCATTTTGGTATGTGACGAACAGGTCTATGCGAGGGACTCCCCAACTTTGAAAGTATGGGAGGAGAACCTGAGGGTGGAGTTCACATTCGTGTATTTGCTGCCTCTGCCTGCTGAGATCTGCAATCTGGTTGTTCACTCCTGGGAGGTGTTCCGCTAGGAGATAAAGTTTGTGGTGAATGGCCCACCTCCAGATGTCTTGGGCTAAGTGTGACAGTTGGAGAGAGTGTGCCCCCCCCTGTTTTTGTATGTAATACATAGCTGTCATGTTGTCTGTACGAACCAAGAAAAGCTTTGCCCTCCAGGTGAGTCTGAGACGCCTTGAGGGCTAGAAAGATTGCAAACCGCTCTAGATGATTGATGTGGAGCAACTTCTGCTGTTGACTCCACAGGCCTTGCACTGTGTGATGTTGTTGGTGAGCTCCCCAGCCAGTGAGGGACGAGTCCGCTGTCAGTACTATCTGTGGAACCGGGACTATGAACGGCCGTCCTTTTAACAAATTTTGTGTGTTTCACCACTGCAGAGAGCGATGAGTATGGCTGCTTACCAACACTAGATCAGTCAATAGACCCTGTGGTTGGTTCCACTGACTGGCTAAGCATTCTTGAAGTGGACGCATGTGCAGCCTGGCATGGGGGACGATTATGTTGCAAGATGCCATCATTCCCAGCAGTTGCATATAAACCCGAGCTGGAATCCAATGACTGGGTTGAAATTGGAGCGCTAAAGCCTGAATATTTCGAATTCTGTCTGCGCTGGGGAAGGCCAGAGCTTTTTGAGTATCTACCGTGGCTCCCAGGTAGTCCTGAGTATTGGCTGGTTGGAGATGTGATTTTGTCACATTGATTGTGAACCCTAGTTGATGTAGTAACTGAATCGTTCTGAAAGTGTGCTGAAGACATTGCTGGTACGTGCTGGCTTTGATGAGCCAGTCGTCCAAGTATGGGAAGACATGGATGCTTTGTCTTCTTAGGTGAGCAGCTACTACCGCCAGACACTTTGTGAAGACTCTGGGGGCCGTGGTGACTCCCAATGGGAGTACCTTGAACTGGAAGTGTTGACCCGCTACCACAAACCTGAGGAATTTGCGATGAGCGGGGTGGATTGGAATATGAAAATAGGCGTCTTTTAAATCTAGAGTAGACAGAAAGTCGCCTTTCTTCAGCAGAGGAAGTACTTGTTGAAGTGCTACCATGTGTAAATGATCTGACTGAATGTAAAGATTGAGTTCTCTGAGATCTAATATTGGTCTGAGAGAACCATCTTTTTTGGGTATTAGGAAGTAAAAAGAGTACATGCCCGACCCGTGATGTTGCGGTGATACGGGTTCTATAGCTCCCTTTAGAAGTAGATTCTGAACCTCTTGTTTAAGGAGGTGTAGGTGATCTGGTGAAAGTTTGTGTGACTTTGGTGGAATGTTTGGAGGAGTGTTGATGAACTCCAGGCAGTAACCAGAACGGATAATTTGTAGTACCCAATTGTCTGTTGTTATTGACTGCCAGATTGGTATGAAATCTGACAGTCTTCCCCCGACAGGTGTTAAGTGGTCAGGGGGGAAGTGGAGGCAAGTCACTGCTTTGTATTGGAGGGGGAGGTGCGTGTGTTTGAACACCTGCCCCTGCCTTTGCCATTGTTACCTCCGTAACCCCCTCTGAAGTAACCCCTAGATGGAGAGGGTTGGTGTTTGCCCTTATAGGTGGTGGTCTCCGAGGAGGTGTTTTTAGAGCCTCCGCAGTAAAAGGAGCGCCGAAAGGAACCACTGCTTTGTGCTGACTGAAGGCTCCCATGGATTTGGCCACTTCAGTGTCCTTCATTTTCTCTAGTGAAGAATCTACCATTGGACCAAACAGATGCTCTTTATCAAAGGGAGTGTTTAAAATGAAGGTTTGCACCTCTGGTTTGAACCCAGATATGCGAAGCCAAGCATGTCTTCTCAAGAGGACACTGGTGTTTACCGCTCTAGCAGCAGTGTCTGCAGCATCTAGGGAACATCTTATAGCGTTATTGGAAATAAGTTGTCCTTCACGCACCAGGTCTTGTGATCCGTGTTCCTGGGACAAATATTGATTTAATTGCTCCATCGCGTCCCAGTGCACCCGGTCATATCGGGCTAGCAATGCCTGAGTGCTGGTGACACGCCAGAAATTGCCCACCTGAGAGGCCACCCTTTTCCCAGAAGCATCAATAAGTTTGGATTCTTTATCCGGGGGTGGAGCATCTCCTGTTGTCTGGGAGTTGGCTCTTTTCCTTGCACTGGACACAACCAGGGAGTCTAGTGGCAACTGACCTTTAATATATACTGGGTCCGATGGTGCTGGCTTGTATTTTTTGTCTACTCTAGGGTAACAATATGAGCTCTGACCGGGTCGTTAAAAATTTCATCTACGGAATGTCTATCGAGGGACTAACTGTATTTCCCCAATGTTAGAGCTTGAGATGAGGCGAAATAGAAATCGAGCAATGGACAAGATGTAGAAGTGACCTTCTCCCCATGCTAATGTATTGCTGTATTAAATGCTTGCTAAAATGTTGATTACGAATGTATGCATAACTGCGAATCGAAACTAATAAAAAGATTAATAAAAATTTAAAAAAATTTAAAAAAAAAAAATAATTTCATCTACATGCTTGATCATCCCTTTGAGCATAGGTAGTGTATGTGATGACCTCTGAGTGGTACTGAGGGTTTCAAAGAGGAAATCCTCTTCTAAGGACTCCTTATGTAGCTGCACCCCATGGTAGTTGGCAGCGCTACCTAGTAACTCAATGTAGCCTACACTGTCATCTGGTGGAGAGAGCTTGTTAGGATACAAATCAGGATCATTGCCTGTGGGCGAATTAGTATTGTAATCATCCCATGGATCTTGCATTGGTTGATTATCATCCCCAACCCCATTGTCATCCGTATGTGGTGGTGAATGTTCAGGTGAAATAGGCTGAAACTGAGGTGAAGGAGATGAAGAAAGAGGAAGAGGAGGAGGGGAAGGGTTAGTTCCAACTGTTCTCTTCTTAAAAGGAATGTGGTATTCTTCCTCTGTATCAGTCCTTCTTTTTAAAGTCACTTTAGTGGTGATATGTCCAGTTTGAGGATGAATATAGAGCACTTTTTGTTTCGGATCCGGTTTGTCTAATGGAGCGTCGAAACTGTGTGCTTTTGGTGATTTCGGCACATCTGACTGTTTCGGCGCCGAAAGCTTCGGAGCCGAAGTCTTGGATGTTTATGTTTTCGGATCCGAAGTGCGTTTCGGTGCCGAATGGTGGGGGTCAGTGCCGGACTTGTGTTTCGACCCCGAAGTTCTCAGCTCCGAACTTGATTTGGAGGGAGTCTTTTCGGAGCCGGAAGGCTTTTTGGTAGGCTTCGGTGCCGAGCCAGAAGGCGGGGCGTCGGAAGCATGATCTCGGTGCCGACCAGAGCCCGAGGGCGCGGGTTGAACCGAAGCCTTCTTCTTTTGTGGAGTTGGGTCTTTGGACGAGGGGGGAGCTGTACTCACGGTATGTTGTCCATGTGGGATGTCGTCCTCTTGTTTGGAGTCGAGCTCTGGGATGGCGATCGGCTCCTGCTCCTCCTCGGTTCCCATGGCCTCGCCGGCCTCTTCGTCCGATTGTTGGCCGAAGATATCCGGAATGGAGCTTGTGTGCTGGCGGCTCTGCATGTCGCGATGTCGAGCCAGACGGTCGCAAAGTGTCTTTTTGGAGCGGAAAGCCTGGCACGCGTCGCAGTCCTGTTCTCTGTGTTCGGGGGACAAACACAGGTTACACACTTCGTGTGAGTCGGTGCGTGGGGATTTCGCGTGACACAGAGGGCAGAACTTAAAGGGAGTTCGTTCCATCGACTGCAGGTCGGCCCGACGGCCTTCCACGAACTTTCCGATCGAAAGTTTGGTTTTTGCAAGTAAATATGATACGCGCTAAAGGGGAAAACGCGATCGAAAACAATACCGTTGAGGGTGAGTATCTTGCGCACCGAAGGAAACCGAAGGAACGGTGTCAAACCGGAGAGCAGCGATAGACGTCCGAACCCGATGACGGAAATAAACAATCCAACAATGGAGTTGATGCCCATGCGCACTATCACCGAAAGGAGGAGTCACTTACCATGTGACTGGAAAGACTTCTTCGAAGAAAAACAAGTGCAAACATCCGGACCCAACACTAGATGACGAGCTATGCACAGCATGTGATCTACAGCTCACATGCCTCGAACAGAGCATTACTGAAGGTAGGTAATTTGTCCTTCAGATGAATACTTCTAACCGCAGGTTCCTCACCTTGTGAATAGATACCAAAGCAGGATATGCAGTGCTTTTTCCCACTTGTGTGTGTGTGTGGGGGGGGGGGGTGGGGGGGGAGAGGAGGATCTTCGCAGAATCGGTAAGTTTACCAAATAGCCTTCACCAACACCTCCCCGTGTCCCGTATGCCTCCTCACACCCTTCCCAGGTGGTGGGTCAGAGACTAGCAAATCCTGCAGAATTGAACAGGCAAAGTGCCCCTCACGCCAGACCTGGTTACCCTGGCAGGTGTGCTTTGTAAACGTGTGAACTGACACCCACATCGCAGCCTGGCAGATGCCATAAGCAGGCACTCCTCCTGTTCAGTCTTTAACAGATTTTGATACATATGACAATCCATTGGAAATGGTTCAATTCGGTACAGCTCTTCCATTCTTCATCACAGAGATCCCTATCTTTCGATCGGCTGGTCGTCCACACAATGTTCCAATGTACGATCAATGTGAAAGCTCAGAGCTCTCTTCGGGTCTAGGCAATGAAGCCTCTCTTCTTCCTTGAATGGATGAGGTAGGACGAAGAAAGCTGACAGGCTAATAAACTGTCCAAATGTGCAAAGGCATTATGACCTTTGGGAAGAAAGCTGCCTTAGTCTATTAGACTAGCTTGTCCAGAAAGAGGATGGTCTACAGCTGCTGAACACTCCCCTCAGGCGAAGACTTGATGTGATCACAATGAGGAACACTGTGAGCAATCTTGAATGGCAACTGTACTTTGTTTTGAATGGAGTGAACATCAGGTGTGTCAGAACTAGGCTGAGGTCTCCTGGGGCATCACAAATAGTTTTGGGGGACTTCTAGGTCAGTTCTGTTACAAAATGCATCACAACAGGTGATTTTCGAACAAAGATGGCTGATAAGGTAATCTTAAAAAGTCCGATTAGGCCAACAAATAACCTTTAACTGTTGTCACAACAAGGCCTTGCTGGCCTAGTGATAGGGGAAAAGGAAAACATCAGACAATTGGGCTTTAAAGGTTGGATAAGTCAGGAGGAACACCAAACAACAAACGTTTCCCAGTATCCAACATAAAAATTCTTAGTCAAGGGACGTCTGGCTGCCAAAATAACATTAAAGACTATGGGAGGGTGAATGAAAGCCATAAAATGTTGCTGCTAAATCTCCACGCAAGGAGATTTAAGTTATGCAGGCTCGGGCGAAAAACCTTGCCCTGCTGTTGCGATAAAGGTCATCTTGAAGAGGTAGCCAAACCTAAGGAGAGATGCTCATGGCGTCTGGGTCGCACACTATCTGGCCCAATCCAGAGCCACTAAATTAGTCCCAATACAGGAAAAGGTATCTCAGAGACAGAACTTCCTTAGGAACGGCAGCGTGCAAAAGTTTGGACGCTGCATGTTTTCAGCAGTGGCGAAAAGACTGAGCTAGGGTTCTCCCCACTGTCAGAGGATCAGCCACCATTCGTAATCTGCTAGGCAACGCTCACTTAGTTTGTCCGCACTGGAGTATAAAGCTCCTGCCAGGTGTTGTACAACTATGTGTAGAAGACTGGGATGGATGTATAGCCGAGGAGGCTTAATGTAGTTTCCAATGGTGTGTTTATTCAGAGTTTATGTACAGGTATATCTGAGAATCTCTGGGTTGAGACAATAATAGTAAACGTTTTCCATCTTCTTCCTCTACGTTGTCAGGTGTGGACGAGTTGGCCGGGATCTCGGTCAAAAGAAAGTAGCGTTAAGTATATGATTATGGGTTAGAAACCAGCATTTGCCTTCACCAGCACCTTGGAGGTATAAGAGGGAATAGGGTGTGTCATAGAAGAAAATAGCTGCAGTGAAATTGGACTTAGCAGTTAACATTCTCTTAGTTTCCAATAAAAAAATAATAGCTTCTCCCTTACTTTATGGAGAACGATATTCATTGATTTTCTGAGTAAAATTATAAGAGGCTCTGATAAAGCAGACCGGGATTTCACGATTAGTTAAGAATTTATAGGGAATCTGTTCTCCTTTTTTCACATTCTTATCCCATGTATATGTAGTGCTTTTTCCCACGTGTGTGTGTGTGTGTGTGTGTGTGAGAGAGGGGGGGGGGGTTCTTCACAGAATCAGTAAGTTTACCAAATAGCCTTCACCAACACCTCCCTGTGTCCCGTATGCCTCCTGTCTGTACAAAACAACTGTTCAGGCCCCAGGTCCTCACCGCTACGTTGCAACTCTCCGGAGTTGCAGCAACTGACCAGCATCCTCCGGGGCCATCGACCACTCGTCTGGAGCGGATTCGTCCTCTTCTTTTCTCTCTTCCAGATTCTTCCGATTCCTCCTTCTTGGCGGCTTCCTTGGCAGCCTCCTGTCGAGTCGGGCTCTTCCTCTACCCGGGAAAAGTCCAAACGTCAATGTCTTCCATCTTGCTTTTTCCAACATTCGCGTCCTCGCTCCTTCTTTTTCAGTTCCATTTTCTCCCCCCAGACTTCCTCTGGTTGGTCAACTCCTATGGCCTGTTTAAAGAGATAGCCCCCAGTGGGGACCCCCAGGGATACAACCCCTCACACTATGGAAATGCCCCGAGGCCTCAGGCAGTTCCAGAGGTGCAGGGCTTCCTGGCACGGAGCTCCTGATTCCACCCCACCCTGCTTGTTTCAGTACCATATGGTGATGGTGTTGCTCAGGAGAACCTGCACACATTCCCTCTTGATGGACAGGAGGAAAGTCTTTGGTGTCATGCACATCGCCTGCAACTCCAACATGTTGATGTAGAGGTGGTGTTCCGCCGGAGACCAGAGTCCTCTGATTTCCACCTCTCCCAGATGGCCTCCCCACCGCAGCAATGATGCATCCATCACAACCTCCAATGCCGGTACCCTCTCTAAAGCTCCCTAAGCCAAGAGAGCATGAAGGTCTTGTCAATGAATAGACAAGTGGTCCTCTGGAAGCCGTTGTGGTGGGAGTGGCATTTCAGGAGGGGTGGAGCAGGAAGGGATGGCATAACAACATGGAACAATTTGAAGCATTCATCTGACTAGTGTGATGCTTTGTCCCCTGCGGAGGTAAGAATTATCCAGTCTCCAATAAAGTGACAGTGTGCTGCTGAGAGTAAACTAAAGGAGCTCTGAAGCAGGGACAACAGCATGAGGGTGTGGGGGAGGATTGGGTAGAACGTTGCTCGGGGGACCTGGACGCTTTACTTTGTAAGGACTGGGAAGTCTGTTGCTGCAGAGGTAAAGTTTGAAGCGTCCTCTGCTGCGTCCCTCTTCCGAAGTCTTCAAAGGGGCTACATTGTTAGGGAAACTGTTTTATGGATGGTTCAAGGCCAAAAGAGTAAGCTGCACCTTTGCTTTCCTTGAAGTACCTAATGCTGACCCTGCCTTTTCCCAGAAGAGACGTGCATCAAATGCAATGTCCATGGAGGACTATTGGATGTTACTGGAAAAGCACAGTCTTATCCATGCGTGACGCTGAAGCCTAATGCTGGTATCAACTGCCCTACCCAGACAGCCAATAGCGCCCAGGCCTGACCATATTATATACTTTGCAGTGTCTTGACCATTCTGAATTATTTATTGGAGGTTGACATGAAGGTCATCTGGCACCACTTGGAGGATCTCGATCACCATGCCCCACAACAAGTGACAGTAACGTCCCAGGAGGCATCTCGAATTAACAAATTTGAGGGCAAGAATAGTGGACGAGAATATCAGTCCCCCGAATGCCTCCATATGTTTTGACTCCGACTGGCCAGGTTGTCTAAAATGCATTGGGTTTAGTTCGCTGGGTTAAGCTTGAACCACAAGGGTCTATGGTGTAGGTGCTGCAGGAGGAAAGGTAGCCCCCCCAATAGCTGGACTGTGACACTGGGTTATTTGCCTATGGACAGGGAGGCAGGACCCTGGTTTTGCCCAAGAGGGTATCTGTGAGGGATTCAATGAATGGAAGTAGGTATTCCAAAGAGGTCTACTCTGGAAGCAGAACCTCAGTCAGTGCATTTCTCTTAACCTCCACTGAGGGAAGCTGGAGGTCAAGAACTTGTATCGCCCTTCTAAATACCATGGTGAAAAAGGTAGATTCCTCTGCAAGTTAACTAGGTGGAGAATTCAGCCGAGTATCTGGGAAAGTGTCAAGGTCACTGGCCTCCTGGAGTTCCAGAAAAAAAAAAATCAAATACTTGTGATATGTCACCTGCATAGTTGTCAGCATGTGGCTCTAGGACTGAGACTGTGTCGCAGCTGAAGTGTATCAGAATCAAAAACTGGCTATGGGAGAGGTCAAGTTGGGCACACGTTTGATCAAGTTCATGGTGGATCTGCTCCAGAGTCCGAAAGGGCTACAAGTTTGCCCTCTAGCATCCGTGCCGGCGCTGATACGAGGAACCAGCTGGGAAAGAGTTGGTTCAGGTGTTGGCCCAGGAGCAGAAGCAGACCCCAGAGCAGGGTCAAGAGGTGTAGCCAGCAGCGGGGATGGACTCACTGGAGGTAACCTGACTGTAGTTCTTCTTGGATCCATGGGACCCAAAGGCATGCCAGAGGGATCCGGAAGGGTAACAAAAATTTGCAACATCGCCTCTTTGAGGACTTGAGTTTGCTGCGGTGTCATTGATGGGCCTGGGAACTCGTGATCGATCACGACTAACGCAGGAGTCTGGCCTGTGGTGGGTGGCTGTGAACTGGAGGCGCCCTGATGTCCTCACATCATCTCCTGACAAGAATGGCGGGAAAAAGGGGAGCCATGTTTGGACTCCTTGTGTTTTTTCTTCTTTTACTTGCCCGAAGTTTTGGAGTGGGATGAAGATCTCTCTCGGGAGCGGCCTCAGGACTGAGAATACATTTGTGTCCTCAATTACAATCAGGATCAGGACTTCTGAGCCTTCGTACAGTGCTTGGTGATGTAGAGTTTGGCCTCGCAGTCCCAGATGGACTTCAGGTTCACTTGCGTGCATTTGTCGCACAACTTCGAGTCATGTGAAGACACCAGGGACAGGCACAGGTATGTCACTGACATTGATTTATGATAAACAGAATTGACTAGAGTGTCTTATTCCCAGTCTACTATTAATAAATTACTGTTTGACCCAAAATAAAGTAATCCAAATAAATCATGCAAGGAAGTGGTCACACTTGCATCAATGCTCCATACAGAAGTCCTTCAATACACAGTCACTCCAGATAGATAGGTTGTTACAAAGTGAACACGTGTTTCATCCTTAAGTAGGGCGGAAGCCTGAGGCTTTGTCAAGGGCGCACCCGCACAGACCGCAGAGACTACGCCGATACTGGACTCGGCTCATTTACAGCCATAAATATTAATGAATTAACCTTATTGGTTAAAGATTTTTAGGAATTCATCGGTATTAGGAGAGCACATCAGTGAAAATTACAATAAGCTTTTGAAAGTTTTCAACCTTGACAAAGCCCCAGGCTTGTGTACCACTTAAGGGGTGAAACATGTGTTGACTTTATTACAACCTATCTATCTGGAGTGACTATATATTGAAGGACTTATATATGGAGCACTGATCGAAGTGTGCTCATTGAGAAAAATGAACAGAAAAAGAACAACACAATAAAGAGAATATCTTTACTTTATTCCTCGCATGACTTATTTGGATTACTTTATTTGGGATCAAACAGGAATTTATTATTAATAAACTGGGAATAAGACATGCTATACAGTTCCCTTGCTTGCCAGTAGGTAGTGTTGTGTGGCTCCATGTTGGGTACAGCCGCGGAAATGTTGGGCCACAAAATAGTTGGCACCTCTATGTGTCTATACCAGTTCCTTTCTTTCTGTGCCTTCCGAAGTGCATCTGGAGCACGCCGCCTCGATTTTTATCATTGACAGACACGTTTTACAGTGTGCAAGAGACATGTCACCCCCTAAAACAATAGGATTCAAATCCTGTAAAGGCTATCATAAATCGATATTGTAAAAATCAAAAGGTTCAGTCCACTCCAGGCTCACTAGTTAATGCCCTTATAATACCTTGATATTCTTTTTTTGGGGGGAATATCCTCACTCGTCGAGGGTATGGCCCAACGCCACACATGTTTTGGTAAATAGAATTGTTGAGACAAAGTTTCTGGATGTAGTCTGGCAACTGAAAGCATTCACTAGGTGAGAATCTGCGGTTAGTATACTTCAGAAATTAGTACTACTTTTGTTCAGAATTTCATTAAGGGCTTTCCTCTTATCTATTTTTGGAAAATTATGTTGGACTGAGGGGTACTTAGAGATTATTTTAATTCAGATACTTGGTGCCTGCGAGTCGTTTCTCCAATCATCCATATTACAATTTAAGTTGCATTGAAATCGGAGGGCATGGTCACAGCATCCCTAATGGTGGCTAACAGTTTTCAAAACCCATCCAATTTCTTTTGTTGGGCAAAGACATTGATAATTCACAAGATGGCATAGTCGAGTAAGTTGGAAACTAGTAAGTCATCACAGAGATTTTCTATAGCTTTCATTTTAAACAGAATATTTGGTTCTGCGAGTTATCTGTAGTCCGCCACTGTTTTGTGTGCCATTTAACTCAGTAGCCAATTTTGCATAGCTTATACACCCAGGTATGTCCATACAGATGATACTGAAGTTTCCTGCAAGACTAAGATTTCTTTTTCAATAAAGAAGTTCACTAGGTCCAGGTCGCCCATTTTTTGTGGGATTCTGACCACATTTCAAGAAAGCAGAGTAGTTTTCTTTCTCCATTCAAAGTGCGATGTGCCATATTGCCCTTTGATATCAATAGGCAATCCATTGTAATGTTTAGTGCTTGATTTCTACTTACTTTATGTGTAACATTTTCAATGCTTCCTTCCTCACTTTCTTTGTTGGTTAGTTCCCTACCAAAATTATTCTGGTTTTGTGGACGAAATCTTAATGCTTTTTTACTGAACTTGTTTTTTTTTATGCTCTGGCTTGTTAGTCGATGGCATCCAGATGTGTTTCCAGGTTCTTGCTATATTGTAGATATTTGGCCCTGGTTTCTTTTTCTTGGTTTAACTCGGCCTTTCTATTTACATATTTATTCTTGATTAATAATTTACAATTAGAAAAAGGGCACGCCAGTGGTTGTGAATTCCTCATATACTTAATCAGATTGGAGTTCCCTGTGCCTAGTAGGATATAGCCCACCATCTGGGCTCTTCTCTCTGTTGAGGCAACTGACAATTTGAAGGTTATTCATTTTCACAGTATTTTCTCCTAATTTGTCGGTCAGTCAATGGGTGCAGGGAGTAGCCAAAATCCATTGCCTCTCTCCAATCTCATGCCGGTAGAGCACCACCTGCTGAGCAGGACTGAACAACTGGGTGTGAGGAGTGGCCTTTGGACATCCCCTATGGACATTTTCCTTGGCCTGGCCTTTTGCCATTTTGACACTGAAAAAAACGAAGGGTGCAAACTTGAAACTTCAGCTACCATTTTGAAATAAATACAACTGCTTCAAAAAGGCAGCGGCTCGATAGTGGATTTAAAGAATCGCAATCTTTTAACAGAACCGCAATTGTTCGGCAATTCAGGCAGTGGTTCCTCTTATTTTTTTCTTTAACACAAGCCATGAAGAACTCTAGCCTTTTTGTTTTTATATTAAAATTATGCGTGAGTTCACTGCTCCTCAGTTCTTCTAGCGTGTTTATCTGGTTTGACCAGACAGGCATGTCAAGCCTTGCACTATTTTGCATTTGGGTCACAGTATAATAATCAGATAGGCCTTTCTGATGATCAACCAGCTCACTACGGCTGCGGCCAGATTACTTACGGGTACATCTAAATTCTCCCCAATTTCCAAAGAGATAAAAAAATTGCATTGCCTCCGGGTGAGGAGTCGAGTGCGCTTTAAATCTCTCTGTATGGTTTTTAAAGCATTGCAAGGTTCGGGACCAGAACATTTACAACGCCAGTTTCAATGGTATAGACCGACAAGAACACCGAGATCATTGGGAGCTAAACTGGTTGTAGTCCCACCCGTAAAAAAAGCCCAGTGGGGTGGCAGAAGCTTCTCCCTATGTGCAGCTAAGGCCTGGAATGGTCTGCCCTTTCATCTGAGAAACGCCTCTAATCTTTTGGCATTTAGGAAAGGGCTGAAGACCTGGCTTTTTGACGAATAATGCTTGTCTTCCCGGTTTCGGCGATAGGAGAAGTAACTAGCGCCAGGACACCTCCGGGTAATCGTGCGCTCTAGAAATCACCGTAACATAACATAACTACTGATCAAAAAGCTTACATGGATGAGGCTTTAAGCAAAAATTGTCAAGTAGCTATTTGGTTGGCCAAGACGTTGACTTAAGAAACAACCCGGGGTTAGATTATCTATTGGAATATTTACCGACAAAATTCCTGTTCCGATGGAGAATGCAGGAGTAGGTTGCCCAGAAGGTGGACCGTAACAAGGGACAAGTTGACAATTAATAAGAGGGAGAAAGGATTTTTAGATACACAGATTACAGCTGTGGGATGCTAATGTCCTGAACAAACAGTTATGACAGAGATGGTTACAATTAGCTGATTCTCATGGTCATCGGAAGAGATGGACCCTGAAAGGGACAACCATACAGGAGTTGGTGGTTCTTGGTCGACCAGAAAAGGGTTGATTTGAACAGATGAACAATCTACAAAACTCTGCTAGAGAGGTTCTTATCCTAGGGTTTCACTGAAAGAAAAGTTTAAGTTGCATGTCTTAATATCTGCATAACAAGAGGACCTATTCCATTCTCGAGGTCACCAGACCAAGATATGCACTGATCCACAAGCAACACATAAAGGAACTTGGAAACATAGTACTTACTTGAGTCCCAAAAGATGCTCTCAGATGGCCATTCAAAGTAGAGTCAGGCCAGCCGCTACTGGTGAGTGAGGCAACATGTCCCCACCGCTCTTGTAGAAGCACTGCAACTCACATACATTCCAGATAAGGGTGAAACAAACCTATTGCCAACCTGTGTGTTATTTGGGTCTGAGGTCAGGAAGGACATTTGTACAGAGCCTGCATACCCCAATGCAAGGTACTACGCCACATTTCTTCTACGCCATCTAAACCGTCAGGAGCTAAACCAATGCACAGATCACCACCCCTAAGCCAACATACAAGTCCCATACTTTAAGTACATCAATATAAGAACTACCACACTTCATAACCTGCAGCTTTTAATTAATTTCCTATGTTAAGGAGACTAATCAAGCTACATAGATGACCAAATCACAGAATGTTCAGAGAGAAACCTCTGCATTTAAATTGAACTACCTACAAAACTCTACTAACCATTAGTACTGGGCCTCATTAATATTTTGCGGACATACATTTATTGCTGCATCTAATGAACAGCACTTTAGACCTAAAAGACTGCCTTGATAAAGACTCTAGTACCAAACCATCAAACAGGTTTAGCACATCAGTGAATCGTTATCGGGAACACTTGGGATATGTCCATGTAAACAACTGAATTTCCTTTTTTATAGCAGCGACTCAATAACTACATCCGTAATTGGCTCGGTTGCGGTAGTAGGACTTCCCATAACAAACACACCAGTTGTGTGCTTACATAATCCTGTTGACATACGCTTACTATATAAAATGTGCAGCATGCAGAAACAAAACAGAGTAATAAAACTTTGTAGATAATTGCTGGTGGCCTTGCACCGCCTTTCTAACATATTCAGATTAATGCATAAAATGAGCAAGAAGCAAAGTGGTGAACCAAATTATATGCCTATTACTTCCTAAGGAATATATACTGCTTAATACACCTCACAACCTAATGTGATTCACCTTATGAACTATTACCACTCCAGCTTCTCACACATGGTCCTTAACCCTTTCCATGCGTCGGACGGCAGGGAGCCGTCCGATATCACGGTGGGCGTATGGTCGGACGGCTCCCGGCCGTCTTAGCACCCACCCACGGGGGAAGCGCTGGCACTCCCCCCATGGGCCGCCCTTAAAGCTGCCCCCACCGAGAACGACAGGGGAAGTCCTTCCGCTTTCCCCCGCCCGCCCGCCCCCCCACCACCACATCATCATGTAATGACGTCAGCGTGCCTCGCGCGCTGTCATTACAGGATACCGGACGAGCTGGAAGCCATTTGCTTCCAGTGCGTCCGGCGGATAAGAGGTGAGTTTGTCCTCGGGGAGGGTGGAGGGGGGATTTTAAAAAGGCATCGAAGGAAAGGAAAGTGTTTTCCTTTACTCCGATGTCTTTTTAAGCATTCCTGCTGCACGATCGCGCATGGGGCGCGATCGTGCAGCAGGAATGCTTGGGATTTTTTGTTTTTTTTAAAGAAGGGCCTTTGTGTCGGGGAGCGGCCCCTTGGGCAAGGGTCGCTCCCCTTGGGGGAGCAATTTTGTGGATGGGTCTGCCCTCCTGGGGGAGTGTTTATAATAATTAAAAATAAGTCACTGTGAGCCCACTAGGCCACCAGGGATTATTTTTGGTTTTTTAATGTTTTTGGGGAGTGGCCCCTTAGGCAAGGGCTGCTCCCCTTTGGGAATCATTTATTTTGGCCGTTTCTGCCCCCAAGGGGGGCAGAAGCCATTAGACACCAGGGATGGGTTTTAGTGTTGTTGGGGAGCGGCCCCTTGGGCAAGGGTCGCTCCCCTTGGGGGAGCAATATGTTATTGGGGAGCGGCCCCTTAGGCAAGGGTCGCGCCCCTTTGGGGAGCATTTATTTGGGCCGTTTCTGCCCCCCTGGGAGGGCAGATCGGCCTATATAAACAATTAATTGTATTGTATGCCCACTAGGCCACCAGATTGTTTTAGTGTTGTTGGGAGGGGCCCCTTGGGCAAGGGTCGCTCCCCTTTAAGGGGTATTTATTGAGGCCGTTTCTGCCCCCTTTGGGCAAGGGTCGCTCCCCCTTTATGAGGGTGAATTTTTTGTCTGTTTCTGCTCCCCTTGGGGGCAGATCGGCCTTATGCTTTTGGGCCCACATATCAGCTTTGCTTGGCTGGTGGATAGTGTGTGGACTAGTGCATTATTTGCATATGTGATTGTAATGTTTTATTTCTCCTTTTTATTCTAGTGCAAAGTTTTTGATTCTTGTTTGCGGTTTCGGCAGTGGTTGATCTGCAGTTTTGCGTAGTTGCATTTTTTTGGTAAGAAAAACATTTTTGTTGTGTTTACTCAAAATGAGTATTATTGTCATGCATGAATGAATTTTTTTAAGTGGTGTCATAATAGCAGCATATTTCGTTAGTGTTTTGAGCATGAAATTCTTTGCGATGTGTTTTGCGTTGTCTTATGTGTAATTTTCTTTTTTAGTGGGATACTGTTGGTCCTTACTGTGTCTGTGCAGAGTAGGTGGTGGTGAGTCTAGCTTCTGGCAAGTGAGTGGTATAGTGTTGGAGTATATAGGTCTTTGTGATAAAGCCAGATTTTATTTATTACTTATTTTACAAAGGGTTTGTTGTTGTTGACTTGTTTGACAAGTTACCTTTATTAGTAAGCATTATGGCTAGCTGTAGAATTACTGCTCAGCAGGTGGTTGGTATCCTTTTTGAATCTTCCTCTGAGCAGGATTATGAGACTGACAGTGCGTCTGAGGGAGAGGAGGGAGTACAAGATTCTGGCAGTGAGTTTTCTGTCCACGAGGAATCATCTGATGATGAAGCTACTCTCAGTGCGGATGAAGCTACTCTCAGTGCGGATGAAGTGCCTGTTTTAGAGGAGGACACTGATGTGCCGATGGTGCAGCAAGAGACATCGGTATTGCAGCACGAGGCTGCAAGGCTTCCTACTGGAAGTGCTGGACTCTGGGTTGATCCAAACATGGTGCAGCCGGGTGTTGCCTGCCTTTAGTGGGGATGCAGGGTGTAGAGTGGATTGTGAAAATGTTTTGCCTATACAGTTTTTTCAGTTGTTTATGGATGATGTATTTTTGGCTGAGATTGTTGAGCAGACTAATTCGTATGCTGAACAGTTTTTGAGGGACAACAGTGCCAGACTTAGGCCCCGCTCTAGAGCTACCCGGTGGACTCCCACAAATCTGGATGAGATGAAGAAGGTGAAACCCCGAAACCGGTCCTAGGATGCTTGTTTCCAGTCCAGGGAGGACCTGGCTTGGCAGTTCGAGCTGGACTGTTCCCATGAGGCACAGGGTCAAGACTGATTTGCATATGGCTGGGTTCAAACTGGAATGGCATGGTGAGCAAAAAAACGATGGATTTAGGCCCAGATCTCTGTACTGGGGTGAATGTATGACATTGTTCTGCATTCTGTCCATCAATTGTTGTTTTTGCATTTGTCACCCCGAGTGGGACGGATATGCCCAAACGTGGGTCCCGTGCTCTCCATGCCACTGGAATCAAGCTATCCTGGCTGAAGAGGGGTGAAACCCCGAAACCGGTCCTAGGATGCTTGTTTCCAGTCCAGGGAGGACCTGGCTTGGCAGTTCGGGCTGGACTGTTCCCATGAGACACAGGGTCAAGACTGATTTGCATATGGCTGGGTTCAAACTGGAATGGCATGGTGAGCAAAAAAACGATTGATTTAGGCCCAGATCTCTGTACTGGGGTGAATGTATGACATTGTTCTGCATTCTGTCCATCAATTGTTGTTTTTGCATTTGTCACCCCGAGTGGGACGGGTATGCCCAGACGTGGGTCCCGTGCTCTCCATGCCACTGGAATCAAGCTATCCTGGCTGAAGAGGGGTGAAACCCCGAAACCGGTCCTAGGATGCTTGTTTCCAGTCCAGGGAGGACCTGGCTTGGCAGTTCGGGCTGGACTGTTCCCATGAGGCACAGGGTCAAGACTGATTTGCATATGGCTGGGTTCAAACTGGAATGGCATGGTGAGCAAAAAAACGATGGATTAAGGCCCAGATCTCTGTACTGGGGTGAATGTATGACATTGTTCTGCATTCTGTCCATCAATTGTTGTTTTTGCATTTGTCACCCCGAGTGGGACGGGTATGCCCAGACGTGGGTCCCGTGCTCTCCATGCCACTGGAATCAAGCTATCCTAGCTGAAGAGGGGTGAAACCCCGAAACCGGTCCTAGGATGCTTGTTTCCAGTCCAGGGAGGACCTGGCTTGGCAGTTCGGGCTGGACTGTGCCCATGATGCACAGGGTCAAGACTGATTTGCATATGGCTGGGTTCAAACTGGAATGGCATGGTGAGCAAAAAAACGATGGATTTAGGCCCAGATCTCTGTACTGGGGTGAATGTATGACATTGTTCTGCATTCTGTCCATCAATTGTTGTTTTTGCAGATCGGCCTATATAAACAATTAATTGTATTGTATGCCCACTAGGCCACCAGATTGTTTTAGTGTTGTTGGGAGGGGCCCCTTGGGCAAGGGTCGCTCCCCTTTAAGGGGTATTTATTGTGGCAGTTTCTGCCCCCTTTGGGGGCAGATCGGCCATATGTTTTCAGGCCCATCTGTCCCCTAGGGGGGCAGAAGCCACTAGACACCAGGGCTTTTTAAGTGTTGGTGAGTGACCCCTTGGGCAAGGGTCGCTCCCCCTTTATGAGGGTGAATTTTTTGTCTGTTTCTGCTCCCCTTGGGGGCAGATCGGCCTTATGCTTTTGGGCCCACATATCACCTTTGCTTGGCTGGTGGATAGTGTGTGGACTAGTGCATTATTTGCATATGTGATTGTAATGTTTTATTTCTCCTTTTTATTCTAGTGCAAAGTTTTTGATTCTTGTTTGCGGTTTCGGCAGTGGTTGATCTGCAGTTTTGCGTAGTTGCATTTTTTTGGTAAGAAAAACATTTTTGTTGTGTTTACTCAAAATGAGTATTATTGTCATGCATGAATGAATTTTTTTAAGTGGTGTCATAATAGCAGCATATTTAATTAGTGTTTTGAGCATGAAATTCTTTGCGATGTGTTTTGTGTTGTCTTATGTGTAATTTTCTTTTTTAGTGGGATACTGTTGGTCCTTACTGTGTCTGCGCAGAGTAGGTGGTGGTGAGTCTAGCTGCTTCTGGCAAGTGAGTGGTATAGTGTTGGAGTATATAGGTCTTTGTGATAAAGCCAGATTTTGTTTATTACTTATTTTACAAAGGGTTTGTTTTGTTGACTTGTTTGACAAGTTACCTTTATTAGTAAGCATTATGGCTAGCTGTAGAATTACTGCTCAGCAGGTGGTTGGTATCCTTTTGAATCTTCCTCTGAGCAGGATTATGAGACTGACAGTGCGTCTGAGGGAGAGGAGGGAGTACAAGATTCTGGCAGTGAGTTTTCTGTCCACGAGGAATCATCTGATGATGAAGCTACTCTCAGTGCGGATGAAGCTACTCTCAGTGCGGATGAAGTGCCTGTTTTAGAGGAGGACACTGATGTGCCGATGGTGCAGCAAGAGACATCGGTATTGCAGCACGAGGCTGCAAGGCTTCCTACTGGAAGTGCTGGACTCTGGGTTGATCCAAACATGGTGCAGCCGGGTGTTGCCTGCCTTTAGTGGGGATGCAGGGTGTAGAGTGGATTGTGAAAATGTTTTGCCTATACAGTTTTTTCAGTTGTTTATGGATGATGTATTTTTGGCTGAGATTGTTGAGCAGACTAATTTGTATGCTGAACAGTTTTTGAGGGACAACAGTGCCAGACTTAGGCCCCGCTCTAGAGCTACCCGGTGGACTCCCACAAATTTGGATGAGATGAAGAAGTTTTTGGGTTTGACTTTTTTGATGGGCTTCATATTGGTCTTCCAGTCCCTTAATGGCAACAGCCATATTTCCTGCAATTATGAGTCATGACCGGTATTTACTTTTGCTTCGGATGCTGCATTTTGTTGATAATGCTTTGGCGTTGCCACGAGATCACCCTGACTGTGACCGTCTTTTTAAGATTCGGCCTGTTCTTGATCACTTTGTAGATCGATTTTCAGAGATCTATACCCCAGGGAAAGAAATAGCTGTTGCTGAGTCTTTGGTCCTGTTCAAGGGCCGTTTGGTTTTTAGGCAGTACATTCCTAGCAAGAGGGCACGTTATGGAATTAAGATGTATATGTTGTCCGAGAGTAGGACAGGATATGTCTATAATTTCCGGGTGTACACTGGTAGGGATTCCACTATTGACCACCCCTTTTTGTCCATCCACTTTTGGAGTTTCAGAGAAAATTGTGTGGGATCTTGCTAGAGGACTGTTTAACAGAGGTCACCATTTGTACCTTGATAACGTCGACACTGCTGTGCAATTGTTTAAGGAATTGTTCAAAGTGGACACTTTTGCTTGTGGCACAATCCGCTCTAACCGTAAAGGTTACCCAAAAGAGCTTGTTTGCAAAAAGCTTCAGAGGGGACAGTGTAGTGCCTTGCGAAGTGAGGAACTGCTAGTTGTGAAATTTGTGGACAGGAGGGATGTGTACATGCTGACTACCATCCATGATGAGAGTACTTCACCTGTGACTGTTTGGGGTCAGGTTGCTGAAGTGCGCAAACCTGTGTGCATTGTAGACTACAATAAGCACATGGGTGGTGTCGATAGAGTAGATCAGAGGTTGGAACCTTACACTGCTGTTCGTAAGGCTTACATTTGGTATAAGAAGTTGGCCATCCATCTCTTCAATTTAGCAACTTTTAATGCTTTTGTTGTGTTCAAGGAGTGTTCTCCTGCGTCAAAGATGACTTTTGTTCAGTTTCAGGAGTCTGTGATAGGCAGCCTTGTTGTAGTGGAACAGGCAAGTGTTCCTAGAGTTGGAGTGGTGGAGGATGTGGCTAGATTGAAAGATCGCCACTTTCCTGAATTAATTCCTCCCATGCCCCAAAAAAACAATCCCTGTAAGAGATGTAGAGTCTGCTTGCGAAGAGGTATGCGGAAGGAGAGTCGTATGCATTGTGTCGATTGTCCTTCTAATCCTGGGCTGTGTGCGCCCACATGTTTCAGATTGTATCACACTCAAAAGAGTTTTTGGGAGCAACCGTGAGTCTAATAGTGTACTGCCTGGTCTGTATGGTTTTATATAGTTGTTGTTCAGTTTCACGGTTGGCATTAGAATGATGTCTTTAGTTACTGCTGTTGTTTTTGTAGTCATAGTTTTGTATCTAGTTGCAAATGGTTTGCGTTTTCTTTCTTGTTAAAAAAAAATTAATGATGGTGTGCGTGGACTGGCGCTTGGCTGGCGGTGTGCGTGGACTGGCGCTTGGCTGGCGGTGCGCGTGGGCTGGCCCTTGGCTGGCGGTGTGCGTGGGCTGGCGGTGTGCATGGGCTGGCGCTTGGCTGGCAGTGTGCGTGGGCTGGCGCTTGGCTGGCAGTGTGTGTGGGCTGGCGCTTGGCTGGCGGTATGCGTGGGCTGGCGTTGTGGGTGGGCTGGTGCTTGGCTGGCGGTGTGTGTGGGCTGGCGCTTGGCTGGCGGTGTGCGTGGGCTGGCATTTGGCTGACAGTGTGTGTGGGCTGGCATTTGGCTGGCAGTGTGTGAGTAGTGACTTGCTGCTGGTCATTACACACTCTGCTAGTCAAACGCCACTGCAGACACTATGTCAACCACCAACCGGTGTTATTGCTGTGTCAGTCATGTGAGCGTATGAAAGTGATGGGCCCTTCAATGGAGCTGTCTGTTGATGTGAATGTTGTAATGTGCTGGGCCCGCGGCTGGCGGTGTGAATGGTCGTGTGTCACGTATGAAAGGTGTGTGAATGGCATGTAAAGAGGTTGGTGCCTTGCCGTGGCTTTACAGCTCACGAGCTGCAAGTCATTTGTTCAGGTTTTTAACCTTTTAAATATTAACAGTGCATTTCCTTTTTGTGAAATCTCTTGTTAATAGAATTTTACGCTCTGAACCTTCACTGACCCTCGTGCCAAATACAACCAGTATGTGTGAGTACTTTAGGTATTGTTCATTTTGAAGTAATATTTGTCTTTTCTGTCTCTCTCTGCCAGGGTGTACATTGTCTCCACATTGTCTGTGGATGTGAGTGTTGTAATGTGCTGGGGCCGCAGCTGATTGTGTGAAAGTGTGCGTCAAGTATGAAAGGTGTGTGAATGGCCTGTAAAGAGGTTGGTGCCTTGTTGTGGCTTTACAGCTCACGAGCTGTGTGTCTTTGGTTCAGGTTTTTAACCTTTTAATTATTAACAGTGCATTTCCTTTTGTGAAATCTCTTGTTAATAAAATATACATTTTGAACCTTTCACTCACCCTTGTGACAAATCCAACCAGTATGTGTGTGTACTTGAGGAACAGATGGATAGGCTGTCATATTTCTCTCATCTGTCTTTCTGTGCTAAGGTGTAGTCTGTCTCTAGGGAAAATTTTCCAACTTTAGATATTTCTGTATAGTAAAAAAATAATTGGGGAGTTCTGGATGGTGTGCCTCTCATGGATCCCAACAAGTTTTTTTACTCACAATGCCATGCAAACCTCAAAATGTGACTAGAGTCACGCATTTTCCTTGCATTACTGTGTCATAATATTCTGGTGTCCGAAAAACTACAATTTTTCTACTACCCAGGATTCCCCCCAGGTCTCTCGATAAAAATGGTACCTCACTTGCGTGGGTGGGTCAAGTACCCGAGACAGGCAAGGGCCCAAAACCTATTGAGGCGACATCAATATTACCCATCACAAAACAATCTGGTTTTGCAAGGGGGGTCCCCTGGGTTTTTGGCCCCGGGCTCGGTGGCCATCTTGGGAAACTACCAAACCTACACATTTCCAAAAACTAGACACCCGGGGGAGTCCAGAGAGGTATGGCTTGCGTGGACCCCCCCCAACGTTTTCCTACCAAGAATCCCCTGCAAACCTCAAATTTAGCTGAAAAATATCACTTTTTTCTTAAATTTCTGTGTGGGAAAGTTCTGAAATCTGCGTGGATCCACAAATTTCCTACCACCCAGCGTTCCCCCAGGTCTCCCGATAAAAATGGTACCTCACTCGCGTGGGTGGGTCAAGTACCCGCAACAAGCAAGGGCCCAAAACCTATTGAGGCGACATCATAATTACCTATCACAAAACAACCTTGTTTTGCCAGGGGGGTCCCCCTGGGTTTTTGGCCCCGGGCTCGGCGTCCATCTAGGGAAACCTACCAAACCCACACATTTCTGAAAACTAGACACCCGGGGGAGTCCAGGAAGGTATGGCTTGCGTGGATCCCCCAACGTTTCCCTACCCAGAATCCCCTGCAAACCTCAAATTTTGCTGAAAAAATCTAGTTTTTTACACATTTGTGTGAGGGAAAGCTGTAGGATCACTGGGCAGACACAAATTTCTTACCACCCAGCGTTCCCCCAGGTCTCCCGATAAAAATGGTACCTCACTGGTGTGGGTAGGCATAGTGGCTGCAACAGGAAATGGCCCAAATTGTACTGTGGAGACTTCAAAATTACCTATAACAAAACTACCTGGTTGGGGGGGGGGGAGAGACCTGGTTTTTTGGCCCCGGGCTCGCAGCCATCTAGGGAAACCTACCAAACCCACACATTTCTGAAAACTAGACACCCTGGGGAGTCCAATGAGGTATGGCTTGCGTGGATCCCCCAACGTTTCCCTACCCAGAATCCCTTTCAAACCTCAAATTTAGCTGGAAAAAAACACATTTTCCACATATTTTTGCGTGGGATCACCGTGCTGGCACAAATGTCCTACCCCACAGCATTCCCCTCAGTCTCCCGAGTAAAATGATACCTCACTTGTGTGGGTGTCCAAATCAGAATTGGCTAAAAACATAGTTTTAAAAAAATGTAGCGCTTAGAATTCTCGGTGCTATACCCTTAATCCCTATGTTTTGGGCTCTTTCCAGTCACAGGCCTTTGGCCCACCAACACAAGTGAGGTATCATTTTACTCAGGAGACTGAGGGAAACGCTGTGGGGTAGGACATTTGTGCCAGCACGGTGATTCCACCCAAACATATGTGGAAAATGTGGATTTTCAGCTAAATTTGAGGTTTGCAGGGGATTCTGGGTAAGGAAACATTGGGGGATCCACGCAAGCCATACCTCATTGGACTCCCAGGGTGTCTAGTTTTCAGAAATGTGTGGGTTTGGTAGGTTTCCTAGATGGCGGCGAGCCTGGAGCCAAAAACCAGGTGCCCCCCAGACCAGGTAGTTTTGTTATAGGTAATCTTGAAGTCTCCACAGTACAATATGGGCCATTTCCTGTTGCAGCCACTATGCTTACCCACACAAGCGAGGTACCATTTTTATCGGGAGACCTGGGGGAACGCTGGGTGGTAGGAAATTTGTGGATCCACGCAGATTCCAGAACTTTCCCACACAGAAATTTGAGAAAAAAGTGTTTTTTTCTGCTAAATTTGAGGTTTGCAGGGGATTCTGGGTAGGGAAATGTTGGGGGACCCATGCAAGCCATACCTCGCTGGACTCCCCCGGGTGTCTAGTTTTCAAAAATTTATAGGTTTGCTAGGTTTCCCTAGGTGTCGGCAGAGCTAGGGTTCAAAATCTACTGCTAGGCACTTTATAAAAAAGGGTCAGTTTTCACTGTGAAAATGTGGTGTGTCCATGTTGCGTTTTGGGCCGTTTCCTGTCGCGGGCACTAGGCCTACCCACACAAGTGAGGTACCAATTTTCTCGGAAGACTTTGGGGAATGCGGGGTGGGTGGAGTTTTGTGGATCCACGCAGATTCCAGAACTTTGCACCACAGAAATGTGTTTTTTTTTTTTTTACATATTTTGAGGTTTGCAAGGGATTCTGGGTAATAGAACCTGGTGAGAGCCAGTCAAGTCACCTCATCCTGGATTCCCCTGGGTGTATAGTTTTCAAAAATGTATAGGTTTGCTAGGTTTCCCTAGGTGCCGGCAGAGCTAGGGTTCAAAATCTACAGCTAGGCACTTTGCAAAACAAGGGTCAGTTTTCACTGTAAAAATAAAGTGTGTCCACATTGCGTTTTGAGCCGTTTCCTGTCGCGGGCACTAGGCCTACCCACACAAGTGAGGTACCATTTTTATCGGGAGACTTAGGGTAACAGAATTGTAGAGCAATTGTTATTACCTATTGACTTTCGATGCATTTCTGCCTTCCAAAATGAAAGACAATGTGTAAAAAGAAGTCACTTTGAAAAATGTCCTATAATTCTCATGCTCGTATGGGTATTCACAATTGCGTAAATGTGCAAATATCTACTGTTTCTAAACTCTATATTTTGTTCCAATTTCAGAAATACATAGGTGTCTTTTATACCGATTTTTCCATATATATATTTTCCCAAATTAATTGCTATATACCCAGTACATAATAAAAAACCATTGCAAGACGATGCTCAGTTATTGGCTCTGGGTTAGTCGGGTTCTTGGTGAACCTACAAGTCCTATATATCCCCACAACCAGAAAGGTCCAGCGGATGTAACGGTATATTGGTTTCAAACAGCTGTCATAATTAGAAGAAGTTACAGGTGAAAACGTTGGCACAAATGGCTGTTTTTTTCAACTAATTTTCAATCTTTCCTATATTCAACTGTTTCTATAAAGAAACCTTGAAGGATCTACACAAATGACCCCTTGCTGAATTCAGAATTGTGTCTACTATTCTAAAATGTATAGCTTTCCAGGATCCATTATTGCTTTCATACCCATTTCTACCATTAACTGGAAGAAAGTTGAAAGCACAAAAATAGGCTATATCCCAGTAAAATGCCAAAACTGTGTAAAAAATGTTGGTTTTCTGACAAAAGTCTGTCAGTCCCTAAAAGCTGGGAAAATGGTGATTTCAGCCCCACAAACCCTTTGTTGATACCATTTGCAGGGAAAAAACCAGCCGCTTTCATTTGCAACACTTTTTTCCCCAAAAAACCAACCTTTTGCTGTATTTTGGCAAATTTTTGGGTTCCCTCCAGGGGAATCCACAAACCCTGGGTACCTTTAGAATCCTCATGATGTTGGAAGAAAAGGACGCAAATTTGGCATGGATACCTTATGTGGTCAAAAAGTTACAGGGGCCTAAGCGCAAACTACCCCAAATAGCCAAAAAAAGGCTTAGAACAGGGGGGGAAAAGGCCTAGCAGCGAAGGGGTTCAGGCAGATGACACCTACACAACAATGTAACCAATATGCCTGCGCCCATTACGCATTACAACTCAGATTTATCCAGATGCATGGTTCACCAACATCACATTCCTAGTCTTGGATGAATTCATCTGCAACAATCACAGTCATATAATAATCATATCGCATATCATAACACTGACACTACACCCAAAGCACAAGTTACTAACTTGTGTAACGATATATCTGTAAGAGACAGTAGTTAGTGACAGATTCCTTACCTTAGAATATCCCCAGGCGTCAGGCTGGATCCGGAAAGTTTTGCGTAGCAGTACCCTTGCGCGTCGGTAGGCGGCGTCGTGCGGCTCACGCGTCCGTCGTCGGCGTCGTGATCGCCGGGATGACGTCGCGGGCAGTACTTAGGCGCCGCCCCTGCGCGCTGACGTCAGTTCTGTACACGACTTTCCGCGCCAGGAACGCAGAGCCATGCAAGAAGCTGACATAGGTGTCTGAAAAATACTAGGGCCCTGAAAGGGATGTCCTTAACCCTAGAAATCAGTTCGCAGAACGGGGAGGATGGGTGGGCGGTAGGAATCTGTCACTAACTACTGTCTCTTACAGATATATCGTTACACTAGTTAGTAACTTGTGCATCTGAAAGAGACACGTTAGTGACAGATTCCTTACCTTAGAATAGATACCCCAGCAATACCAACCCCGGTGGTGGGTCTGCGAACAAAGATCAGACAAGGAAGTCCTGGAGGACAGAACGGCCAAAGAAGCCGTCCCTCCGGACCTGACTGTCAAGGCAGTAATGCTTTGTAAACGTGTGCAGCGAGGCCCACGTAGCTGCCTGACAGATAACCGGCAGCGGAACACCGCGGCCCAAGGCCGTGGTAGCAGCCGTTGCCCTGGTGGAATGGGCACGCAGCCCAACAGGAGGCTCCTTCTTAGCCAAAGAATAGCAGGTCTTGATGCACAAGGTAACCCAGCGGGAGATGGTCCTCTTGTGCACCGCCCGACCTTTTTGGCGCCCACGTAGCCAACAAAGAGCTGGTCATCCACCCGGAAGTGTTTTGTGCGGTCAATATAGAAAGAGAGCGCACGTTTTGGGTCCAGACGGTGGAGCCTCTCTCCTCTCTGGAAGGATGCGGAGGCGGAAAGAAGGTGGGCAAAGTGATGGTCTGCCCAATGTGGAAAGCAGTAACCACCTTTGGCAAGAAGGACGGACGCGTCCGAAGAACAACCTTGTCTGGATGAACAGACAGAAAGGGAGGTTTGCAAGATAGAGCCTGGAGCTCACTCACCCGCCGAGCGGAGGTGATGGCCACCAGAAAGGCTGTCTTCAGAGTCAGAAGACGAAGAGGACAGTTATGTAGAGGCTCAAAGGGAGCGCACATTAAAAGGTAAGAACCAAGTTCAAGTCCCACTGAGGCATCACAAACGGAACAGGAGGGAAGAGGTGAGTAATGCCTTTTAAGAACCTGTTAACAACAGGGGACTTGAAAAGGGAGGGCTGATCAGGGAGCCTGAGGAAGGCCGAGATAGCACAAAGATAACCCTTGATGGTACCCAGGGCAGAACCCTGTTGGGCCAAAGAGAGAAGGAACAGAAGGACCTCAGAAAGAGGGGCAGAAAGGGTATTCACAGCCTTTGCTGTGCACCATGCCACAAATTTGTTCCACCTGCAGGCGTATACCACCTTAGTGGAGGGACGCCTGGCTGCCAGAATCACATCACAAACTTCGGGAGGCAAGTCGAAAGGAATCAACTGCCGCCGCTCAATCTCCACGCAAGCAGGTGTAGACTGGACAGGTTCGGGTGGAGGACCGTCCCCTGCTGCTGCGACAGAAGATCCTCCCGAAGAGGCAGACGGATCGGGGATCTACGCTCATATTGAGTAGCTCGGGATACCAAACTCTTCGAGCCCAGTCCGGAGCCACAAGAATGACTTGGGCCCGGTCAGTGCCGAATCTTCTTCAACACTCTGGGTAGAAGTGGTATAGGCGGAAAGGCGTGACAATAGACCGCAACTCCACTCGTGACGAAAAGCGCCGCCGAGCGAGTGCCGCCTTGGAAATTCCAACGCGCAGAACTGATGACATTGCGCGTTCTCTTCGGTGGCGAATAGATCTAACCAAGGCTCTCCCCACTGTAGAAAGAGTCCTTGCGCCACTTCCGAGTGAAGACGCCATTCGTGATCCATCATGCACCTGCGGCTGAGTTCGTCCGCCCTGGCGTTCAGGGAACCTGCCAGGTGTTGAACCACCAGGAACATGCCCTGATGTTCCAGCCATGTCCAGAGGCGCAGAGCCTCCTGACAAAGGGTCCACGACCCCACCCCGCCTTGTTTGTTGCAGTACCACATGGCGGTGGTGTTGTCTGTGAACACCTGCACTACCTTCCCTTTGACAGAGGGAAGGAATGCCTTGAGTGCAAGTCGGATCGCCCGGAGCTCCAGAAGGTTGATATGGAGCCGGGACTCCGCCGGAGACCAGAGGCCTCTGATCTCCGCCTCTCCCATGTGACCGCCCCATCCCAGAAGGGACGCGTCCGTCACAACTGTGTGCTCTGGCTGGGGAAGGGAGAGGGATCTGCCCATGACCCATTGCCGGTTCGAGAGCCACCACTGCAACTGTTTTGCAGTCCCCTCCGAGATCTGGACGTGATCGGACAGGTCGCCCTGGTGCTGCGCCCACTGGAACTTCAGGTCCCACTGCAGAGCCCGCATATGCCATCTGGCATGAGCGACCAGCAGGATGCAGGAGGCCATGAGGCCCAGCAGCCTTAGGGTCATCCGTACCGAAACCCAGGATAAGGGCTGAAAGATCGGAATCATAGCCTGAATATCCCGGACTCGCCGTCTCGGGAGGATAGGCCCGAAACTGCGTCGTGTCCAGAACTGCTCCGATGAAAAGGAGCTGTGGAGAAGGAATCAGATGCGACTTTGGCACATTGATGGAGAACCCCAGCGAGTGCAGGAGTTCGGCCGTAGTCTGGAGGTGGGAGACAACTGCCTGGGACGAGCCCGCCTTCAGCAGCCAGTCGTCGAGGTAGGGGAAGACTGAAACCCCTGCCCGGCGCAGATGAGCTGCGACCACCGCCATCACTTTCGTGAACTCCCGAGGGGCACTGGTAAGGCCAAAGGGGAGCACGGTGAACTGAAAATGCTCGAGGCCTACCGTGAACCCGAAGGTAACGCCGGTGGGCCGGCAGGACGGGGATGTGGAAATAGGCGTCCTGCAAGTCCAACGCTACCAACCAGTCTCCGGGGTCGAGGGCAGTCAAGACCTGAGCTAGGGTGAGCATCTTGAACTTCTCCTTCCGGAGGAAGCGATTGACGTTCCGGAGGTCTCAAGATAGGACGCATGTCCTCCTTGTCCTTTTGGGCACCAGAAAGTAGTGGGAGTAGCAACCACGCCCTACTTCTGGGGTCGGAACATGCTCGATGGCCCTCTTGGCCAAGAGGGCCGTGACTTCCTTCTGTAGAAGCACCAAGTGATCCCCTGACATGCGGTGGAATTGAGGTGGCATGGCTGGGGGGTGGTCTCGAAGGGGAGGGAGTAGCCCTTCGGACAATGTCCAAGACCCACTTGTCCGAGGTGATGGGACGCCAGTGGTGAAGGTGATGGCGGACCCTGCCCCCGACTGGCGTGCTGTGCACCTGAAAGGAGGGACTAGGAGGGCTTGGAGGCCGCGGACGGGTTGGAGGTGGTGGCCTGACCGCACGCTGAGTTGCCCGAACCGCCACGGCGGTATCCACGCCCTCGGCCACGCGAAGGCGCTTGCTGCGCGGGCCGTTGGCCGGGCTGTGGACGTGACTGGCGCCCCTTCCGTGGCCACGAAAGGGGCGAAAAGCAGACGTTTGCGGAGGGCGCACAACAGCAAGGCCCAGGGACTTAGCAGTAGCCCGTGAGTCCTTGAAACGCTCCAGCGCATGGTCTGCCTTCGAACCAAAAAGACCGAGCTCCATCAAAGGGCATGTCCATGAGAGTATTCTGGACATCCCCTGAAAAACCAGTGGTTCTCAGCCAGGCGTGGCGACGCAGCGCCACCGTCGTTGCAAGCGATCTGCCCAGCGAGTCGGCGGTATCAAGGCCACAGCGGATGGTATATTTAGCCGCATCACGCCCTTCCGCAATAGCGCGGGTAAGCAGTGTCTGGACCTCCTCAGAACACTGCGGCAAAACATCAGCCACCGAATCGCACAGGGAGTGGGTGTATCGGCCCAAGAGGCAAGCGGTATTAACAGACCGCAAGCCAGCACTGGAGGAAGAGAAAGCCTTCTTCCCAAAGTGATCCAGGCGCTTGGATTCCCTATCCGGAGGGGCGGTAGGGAAGGCTGTTTGGGAGGCAGAGGCTTGGACAACCAAGCTCTCAGGGGTGGGGTGTTGGGAGAGAAACAGGGGTCGCCCGGAGCCGGGCGATGGCGTCGGGCCACGTTCCTATCCACAGGAGCCCCTGTGGTGGGTTTGGACCAGGCACCCAAAAGAACGTCAGTGAGTGCATCGTTGAACGGCAGCACAGGCTCCGAAGAGGAGGCCGCCGGCTGAAGCACTTCAGTCAGGAGGTTAGTCCTGACGGCCACTGTAGGCAACTGGAGATTTAAGGCTCCAGCAGCTCTACGCAACACCGTTGCAAAATTAGCCCCTCCTCCGTTGCCACGGGAGGAGACAGCATGCCAGAGTCGGGGAGGTATCCAGCCCACTGGCATCCCCAAGTTCCTCAACCCAGTCCGGGTCAAACTCGCACTGTTGTGTGAGAGGGTCGTCAGACCCCTCCCAGCTCTCCTGGTCCTCCTCAGGTTGAAAAGATGGAGGAGGAGGGACATAAGGGACCCAAGGCCTCATCGGCGCCGGAACCGGCGTCGGGCGACGCCGGTCCGGCTCCATGTCCGGACCCGGGAGAACCGGGGAACGACGCCGCCCGGAGCCCCGGACGGCGTCGGAAACGGCACCGGGGACATCGGCGTCGGGCGGAGGCGTGGTTAGGGTCAACCGGCGTCGATGGGGGTTGCGGCACCACCGGAACCGGGGTCGAGGCCGGGGCCGGAGCCGAGGCCGGGACGAGGCTGGTGGGACAGGCGACGCCGGGACCGGAGTCGACGGCGACGCCGGAGCAACCCCACTCAGAGCCCGCGGGGCCCGAAGGCGCACCGGAGGGACCTTGAGGCCCGAAGAGGCGGGCCATGGCCGACAGGAATTTCTGTAGCTCGGCCGGAGTCGCCCCCGAACCCGGGTAGGACGGGTAATGCGGGGGCAACTCGATAGGCACGTCCGGGGCCGCGGGGCGGGGACGGTGCCGACAGGGACCTCAGCCGAGTCGCGCGACCGGCGAGGCGAAGTCTTAGAGCGATGACGCCGCTTAGACATCTTGTGCTTCGACTTACCGGAGGAGCGCGAAGACTTGGATTCCGACGAACGGCGGGGACTCCGCGTCCGGCCCCTCGACCTCTCCCGGGACCGGGGCTTGCTACGGCGCGGAGCCGACTGCCGGACTTCAAGGAGCTTTCGAGACCGCTCTCGCAAAGCCTTCGGATGAAGTTTCCGGCAGTCAGGGCACGACTTCGTGTCGTGGCCTCGGCCGAGACAGAAGAGACACTCGAGGTGGGGGTCCGTGATGGACATCATACGACCACATTCCTCGCAGGGCTTAAAGCCGGGCATCCCTACGACACCTTAGGAGTCGTGAAGACTCGTTGAAGAGAACAGTGAAAAATTTCACAAAAAAGATAGTCAAAAAGTGACTAGGGCACTGCTCTTCCCGGATCTGCGCTTACTGGCGCGGAAAAGAAGAACTGACGTCAGCGCGCAGGGGCGGCGCCTAAGTACTGCCCGCGACGTCATCCCGGCGATCACGACGCCGACGACGGACGCGGAGCCGCACGACGCCGCCTACCGACGCCGCGAAGGGTACTAGCTACGCAAAAAGCTTTCCGGATCCAGCCTGACGCCTGGGGATATTCTAAGGTAAGGAATCTGTCACTAACGTGTCTCTTTCAGATATATTTAATCTGTACTAACCTGGAATGCACGCTAACCTCTGAGCCAATGGTTTTCAAACTTTGTTAATGACTTGTGTAAAAAAAATAACAAAAAAAGCAGTAGGGCCCCCAGTTATATTGAGTTATTCCATTAGAAAAACACAATCATATACATGACTGCCAGCATACTAGTGGCAGCCTGGACTCCTAAAACTGTAAAATTATCCACAGTGTGATCTTTAACAGAAATGGGGGAGGTACTTTAAGGGTTATTTGCTGTCACCCACCATACCCCCCGCCCCCCACCTCAACTTCGACACCTACTTCCTGCCAGGACATGAGTGAAAAAGAAATTATTGATATCCCATAAAGGAGTGGCTCACTGCCACTATCTTTTCTTTCACTAAAACACAACACTGTTTTATGCATGATGTTAGTCTCTGTTCCCTACTGGAAAAATGAATGTTCCTTATGGTCAGAGCTGGCAACTATCCCTGATGACACAGATTAAGCTACAAGCTGAAGAGGATGAGCTTTAATAGGTATTTATTTATTTAATGAGTTTTATATAGCGCTGGCTAGACCCGAAGGTATCAGAGCGCTTTACATAAGGTTCCACAAAGTTGCAAAATTACATCTGTTACAAGTTACATAATATACCAATAAAAACATTTAAGTAGCATAGAGGACGAGGTTCATGGAGTAAAGAAAGGTAAGGGGGTAGGGAAAAGGAGTAGGGGGGAGATACGTCGGAGAGACGAAGGGAAAGTCTGTCCAAGGTCCGGCTGGGTAGGTGAGGGGGAAGTCCATAGCCCATCTCCTCAATAGCTATCGGGTAGCTCCACCGGGCATCAGCCAAATAGCTAAGTCTCCACGGAAAAACATTAAAGAAGACGAGAAGAAAGGAGCATAGAGGGAGAAGGGGGAGGGGTGAAGGGGTGGGAGGGGGTATGACGGAGAGACTAAGGAAAGTCTGCCCAAAGTCCGGCTGGGTAGGTGACGGCCGAGGGGAGTCCACAGCCCATCTCCTCTTTAGCTATCAGGTAGCTACACCGGGCATCGGTCAAATAGCTAAGTCTCCACGGTCACGGGAAAGATCCCAGAGTAAAAGTCCAGAAGGGTGAGCAGGATCAAGGTCAGGTGAGGGCTGTGATCAAGGTCGAAGGCCAGTTATATTGTCCAGGAGTAGTAGAGCATCATGGAGCGACCCACTGAGGCGGCCATCTTGAGGTCAGGCACGGGGATTGTGTCCTTGATGTATAAAATCAGTCAGTCCCCAATAATCTCAATAACTCGAAATGCATAGGGGGTGTGATCTATGCAGTGGTGCGGCAAGAGGACAGGGCCCGTGTTCGCGTGTTTTAAAAGGGGGCGAGAGTGTCACTGCCCCTCCAGCCGCAACCGTAACTCAGAGGTAATGAGGGCAAGTGAGTAGAATAATGCGCAGCGAGCACCCCAGGGGGGTTGGCCGGTAAATCGGGATGTGGGCCGAGGGTAGGGGGCCTTCTCAGAAGGACAGAAACGGAGGTCAGCTTCATCAGAAAGAATCATTCTCGGTCCCGGGAGCGATCCCACAGCTAGCTCCCTGAGCGCCGTCTTGGCATCTTCGCTAGCGGGAAAAGTCATTGATTTATTCGTGAGGGAGCAGCACATGAGTGGAAGGGCGATCGCCGTGCAGATTAAATGGTGCACGGCGGGCGCCAGTGTCTGCTAATTCTCCTGCTGAGGTCCCGATCTCCGCAAAGGGATTCAGCAGCGAGACAGCCGCAGGTTCAGCTCGTAGTCCCCTCCCCCTCCAGCCGCATCCGCACCTTACCGATGTTTCGGACCGGAAAACGCCTCGTTTAGGCAGTCTTCCTCCCATGGGGGCCGGTCGGCAGATCTAAGCCTCGGGAGGAAGGCAGAGAGTCCACCACCAAGTGCTCAAACGAAGACGAGCAGTATTACGGCTTCTGCCCTCCGGGGGCGGTTTCAAGGCCCTCCGGACGCCATCTTGGCGCTCGATCATATGGGGGTGTGTCGCAGCTCATTTCTCGGCTGATCAGTGTTGCAGAAAGGCAATTTTTAGTCCTGCAGGATCCGGCAGTATTCCGATTACAGGATTGGTGATTCCGGTCAGTTTTTTATGCGGCAGAACGCCGCTCCGGGAACTTATGTGCGGGTCGCCACGGAGCTGCCGCTCCAAGCTCACTTCCCTCTTGACACGCCCATGACATCCCATGAGGTATGAGCCCATGAGCTATGAGCCCATGAGGTAAAGCTACATCCCTCACTTAAAGAGTAATTTCAGGTAGGATCAGTAGGATTCTTAGCAGGTTGTTTCTGCACTTATGATGCTACTGCATACGCTGATTGCATTTGAGTATCACGACAAGAAAATATCTGTTTTAATGGCTTCTACTTTACTCCTTACTTTAGAATATAGAATTACAATCGAAAGATATTAGCAATAGGTCAGCCAGTACAGTATCGTGAAGAACCCTGCCTGTGTGACATCCGTAGGAAAGTGAAGAAATATACAGCTATTTCAGTGTTCTCTGTTTTACCATATGTCTTGGTGCCAAGAAGCTAATATTCATGGCTAAACCAACGCATTGTAACAAAACAGTATAAACAAACTTCCAGCCATTTTACCCAAGCAGCTCTAATAAAATATGTATATTTTACTATTCATTGCATGCACGTTAATTTCAATCATATGCTTCACAGGTAGAAATAGCATCCCAGCATACATTCTTGTATGCACAAGTTAAACATTAAATATGCTTTCTGAAAAGTATCACTTGTCTCACTTTAGTATTGTTGACTTACCAATTAACATCTCATACATGATCACTCCAAGCGACCACCAGTCACATAACTTGTTATAGCCAGTTTGCATAAATACTTCGGGTGCAATATAATCTGGAGTTCCCACTGTAGAAAATGCCTACAAATGAAGAAATACAGATGAAGCATAAGAAATGTGGATCTCTCAGGTGCCTTTAGCCATCAAAAGTGTAACTTGTCACTTTATGCTGAGGAAGGTTCTGCTTTATAGAACAGTCAGTGGAAATCCAAGTGAGCCACCTCAGCAAACATTATGTAGACCTATGCGGCCAAGCAATTCTCAATTTTAGTCTCAAATGTTGCATACTGTATTGTAGAGCTGAAGCGTTTTGGGTAGCATAGCAGGTTAGCAGCAAGCTCTATTTTTGGATACGATTTTACAAGTTTTTTTTTTAAGGTGGATAGGAAGTATTTTAATGTTCCATGCTAGTGAGGCATAGTTACAAGTTTGCAGCTTGCCTAGACTGCATGAGCTGCCTCGTTGACACCTTTTACTTTCTATCAGTGTGCTTACAGACCACCCATTGCTTATCATTGCTTGGCTTCATTGTCACTGCCATTTGCTTGCTTCTTATTGGTCAGCTGCCATAGGCTTCCTTCCTCTTCGTGTGTTTGTCCCTCACCTGAAGCATAGATGCATTACTAGTGTCCTACTCATTTTTCATGCGCTACTTTTTTGGGCTGGCTCTCTTGTGTATTTCTTCACCCCGTGCTCCTCCCTGGTTGGCTTCCACCGCCCTCCTTCCCACCATCGGTTCATTGTCTGTGTTTTCTGGCCCCTACACCCTCCTTCCATTTGTTGTCCATGTTGGCTTGCCAACACCCTTCTTCCCTCCCTCAGTTATATGTGTTGGGTTGCCACCACCACACATTCTCCCTCCCTCATTCATTCTCTGGGTTGGCTTGCCCCCACCCTTCTTCCATTTGTTGTTCATGTTAGCTTGCCCTCACCCTCCTTTCCTCCCTCCTTTTGTAGTCTATGTTGGCATGCCCACACCCTTCCTCCATCCCTCAGTTATACATGTTGGGTAGCCACGACACATCCGAACTCCCCCTGTTTATTCTCTGGTTGGCTTGCCCCCGTTCCTCCCTCCTTCTGTTGTCCGAGTTGGCTTGCCCCGCCTCCACTCATCCACCCTTCTTCAGTTGTCGGTGTTGGCTTGCCCTGCCCCCACTCACCCTCCCTCCTTCCTTTGTCTGTGTTTGCTTGCCCCACCCACCCTCCCTCCTTCCATTGTGTGTGTTAACCTCCCTCCTGCTCTGTTTGTGTTGGCCATCGCACCCACCATAAATAACACAATGATGTGTATACTGCCGGACACGTCATAGTGCTTTTTTAAACTCACCCTCTGTGTTACCTCCTGCACTTGCTCTCCCTCTCACCACTACCAATTAAAAAAGTGCTTTGATGCAACCAATGATGGCCACATCATAGCACTATTTAAAAAACTTTCAGCCATGCTGCAAAGCAGCTGCTCTGCTGTACAACACAACTAAAAATACATTGACAAGCCCACTTCTCCTTGTAGATGAGACCTATTAGCTTTGCCAATTCTTGTTTGGCATGTTGCGGAAGAATGCTTCTGCAGAGGAGGGTTAATAAGAGGACATGTACTGTACCATGTAATTGTTAGGTGGAATTTTGGCTATCTTTCTTGCATCCCCCCCCCTTTGCAAGTGAGTATACATCTAGTCATCGTTTTAGAAAGATTTGGCTAACGGGTTAGCAGACTACTATTTGTGTACACTCTGCAGCAAGGACGCTGTCACGCAGACCCCCATTGGCGTGTACAAAGACTCTGAGTCTATAGAAACTTGTCTTTATGTGCTAAATTGGTGTAATGGAAAACTGGTCGAGGTGGAAATTTAGCTTCATAGGGTACCAATATTAGGGAATGGCAGGCAGAGATGTACTAATAGGGCATCAGGAAAACTGCTTTGATGCAGTGACAAAAATGAAGAGTGGCAATGAAATGCTAACTGGATAGAACTGTAAATGCCCATGAAGCGCTAGCTGATTATAACGTCAACTAGTCATGATGTTTCAAGTAGGTTTATGGATTATGGCAAGGAGAGAGAGGAGTTGGCCTAACGGCTAGGGCAGTCGACCTCGAATCTGGGGAACTGGGTTCGAGTCTCGGCAATGACGCTGAACATCCTGTGATTCTGGGCAAATCACTTAATCTCCCCGTGCCTAATAAAAAAAAAAAATGAATGTTTCCTCATGTAATGCAACTGGTGCTATATAAAGCGCTCTGATACCCGATTCGGGTCAAGTTCGCGCTATATAAAACTCTGTAAAATTAAAAATTAAAAAAATGTATGAACTGAACTTAATGGAAGTTAACTAAGAGGTGCTAACCTGACATAAATTCAATGGCCATGAATTACTAACTGATTATAATGGAAACTTATAATCCAGACAGTCCATGACATGCCAGATATCCAAAATCAAATTGGCAATGAAATGTTAACTGTGTATAAAGAAAACTCACTATGATGTGTTATCAAGACATAATGCTAACTTCAATTAATGGAATCTGAACAATGTGCTAAAACGCATTCTGGAAGGTGGTTCTAATGTGCTAAATTGACTAAAGGACAACTGGTCAGGATGTTGTTAAATGGGTGTAATGGGTGCAACTGTACTTGATGTATTATAGCACGGACATCACCTGCTAACTGAATATAATGGAAACCAACTATAGCACACTAACTCGGTATAATGGACTCCGAGCTGGGGAATTCCTATCGCTCGACGCCCGAGCCATGTTGGTAACTTTGGGGGGCTAGAAGATGTAATTTCTCTTTTGTCTGAAGGACAAATAGACATATAGGGACGGGTTATGGAGACTTTAGCGATCCGCTGGATTATTACTGGTCAGCAGTCTTTCTGAGGACCTTATGTTTTTCACGAGCTGATTGGGAGAGAGTGTGTAAATAAGGTAAAAAAATGCTTAAAAGCATTTTTCTTTGAGCCGACACATTCTTTACAGCACCCAATTCTTAGGATCAGTGATTTACAGATTGGTACTCTGTCTCAAAGCTTTCAGTGTAGCTTGCCAAATTAAGTTCACTATTTAACGCACAGGCCATTTCTGTAGTTAACAACAACAAAGAGCCTGACCCTCCAAAAGAGAGAGAGAGTGTGAGTGTGTGAGTGTGTGAGTGTGTGAGTGTGTGAGTGTGTGAGTGTGAGTGTGTGAGTGTGTGAGTGTGTGAGTGTGTGAGAGTGTGAGTGTGAGTGTGAGTGTGAGTGTGTGAGTGTGAGTGTGTGTGTGTGTGTGTGTGTGTAACCACATGTTTCAGGGACGTTATAGTTAGTTGGACATTTCACTCGTATAAAACCAGAGAAATTCCGGCGTTATAGTTAGTTCAGCTAACTATAACTCGCGCCCCCGCAATGCACTGCTGATGACGTCACATATACATCATTCATGACATGGTCACTGATGACATCTCAAATGACATCACTGACGACATCATCCAGTGACTGTGTGTTTCTGTAAAGTTTAAATATGTTTTATATATATGCCAAGGTGTATTGAAGAATGAGTAGGTGTATAAGTGTCTGGATGGATGATTTAGTAGGTGCGTGACTGACTGTATAAGTGAGTGATTAAATGTGTCTTACTGAATGCATGGGTTGGTGAGTAGCTACATGAGTGTGTATATCGGTTATTGATTGGTTGCTTGAGAATTTGTATGGGAGACTGAGTGTGTGGGTGGGTGGGAGGTGTGTGACTGCGCATAGATGTGTGAGTGGTTGATTCACTGGGTGTATGGGTTCAAGAGTGCATGTGGAAACAGCTGTATGGGTGGGTGAGTGGGTGTATGGGTGTGTTGGTGAGTGAATGGATGTCTCAGTGGTACATGTCCAAGTAACTACATAGGGAAAAGGCAGTGTATGTGAGAGTTGGAGTATAAATGACTATACGTGAGAGTCAGGGATTGTGAGAGTGGCTGTATGTATGAGTGTGTACTTGTATCAGTGATTATATAAGAGTAAGTATGCGTTAGTATTAACCCTGGGCAAAGCACTACGCTACGCTCGCGTAGTTTGCGAAGTTTGCGCTACTTCGCACAACGCGAATTGCACGTAGCACAGTGCAAACACGCGTAGCGTAGTGCAGCGGTCATGTTTGCTTGCTCGCGGTCCTCAACGTCAAGTTGGCGACCGCGAGCAAGCAAAATGACATCCCGGCGAGACTTTTTCGTCGTTCGCGATCAGCAACATCAAGTTGCCGATCGCGAGCGTGGAAAATAAACCTCCCGGCGAGATTCTCAACGCGGGAGGTCAGGTTTCTCATTGTGAGTGGTCGCGTATGCTCGCGACCGCTCGCGATGAGAAACTACCAGTCCGCGTTGAGAAGCTGCCGCTCGAGTAAAAATCTACTCGAGCGGCAGTAAAGACAGCTCGCACTGTGCAAGATGCCGCTTTCAATGATTGCACAGTGCGGACAAGCATCCGGCACTGTGCGATCATTGCGAACAGTGCACTACGCAGTTCGCGTAGTGCTACGCGTAGCTCGCGTAGTGCGAACTGCACTTTGCGTAGCTTCGCGTAGCGCTACTTCGCGAACTACGCCCAGGCTTAGTTAGTATCTGTATAGGTGAGTAAATGGGAGTGTGATTGATTATTTGCATGACTGACTAGGTGTGTGAGTAACTCCATGGATGAGTGGCGGTGTGTGAGTGTCTGTATAGGTGTATGAGTGCATATGATAGTGTTGTATTGATGAGTGACTGCATGTATGAGTGATTGTATGGGTGAATGAGTGGATGTGTGTGTAGACCTAGGAATCAGTGAGTGCGCATGTAGTAACTGGTATTGGTGTGTCGATGGTTTCGAAAATGGTAGTCTGTATTTTACAGTGGGTGTATCAAAGGTTATATTAGTGTGAGGAGGTGCATCAGATTTTCACGTGGATGATGTTGATGGAGCAGAGAAAATAAAAATTTTTAACCCCTAACAAATTTTATAAATAATTAATAAAATGTTCGTTTAAATGTATTAATCAACACTGTACGTGAGGGAAGGGTAACACGCAAGTATATGGGCTGAATAATCTATTAACGAATGTCTGTGTGTCTAATTATAACATAAAAATAATTGCGTACTAAATTTATAATAAATGCATGATTTGTGCTTCATAGAATATAAACGTGTCGTTGCAAAAACAATAGTGATGGTAAGTAAGGAACAGCTTAAATGTTGCTTTCTGCTAGGTAATAACTAATTGGGGTACGTAGATGACGGGAGGGAAACGAAAAGGCTATGTTTCTCTATTTTAATTATGTTTTGTTTATTTCAAAATAGTGCTTCTAAGTATAAACGAGTGGCGATATAAAATGGCTGCCGGTTAATGAAGTGCGCATGTGCGGGGAAACGCGTGACAAGGGAGAAAAAGTTGGAGAAAAGCTAACCACGTGATGTTGCTGAGAGGCTAGGATGCGAGAATGGTCAAGGCTGATGTGACCTAATTGAACTGATAGTGTGCCGTGGTGATCAGCAAGGAACCGTGGGAAACCGTTTTAAGAGAAAGGACAATGCCTGCAGAGTTCTCGAATGTATCGAAAAAGTTACAAATGTACTGATCGAAGCGGATGGAAACATGTCTTGAACTGTGAGAAAGGAAATGATCATATACATTCCAAAGGACACGTTGGATCCGGGAGAACTTGATTAAAGAATGAATAGATGAAATGAATGGACCAATGAAAGAAAAGCGTGTTATTAAGGTTGCAACAATTAGTTAGCAAAGTTAGAATTAGGGTATAAGAGGGCCTACTCTTAGTGGGAGGGAGACACAGTCGGAGTTGGAGAGTCGCAGTCAGAGTCGGTGTTGGTGGCTTCCAGTGCTTGGTGATCCAGATCGATCCATTACTGAGCGGGAGATGCTGAAAGACTGTTAGATGAGACGGGTTGCAGGTAGCTGATGCTGACGAGCTGAAGTTTCTGTTGCGGTCTTATTTTTCCAGTTGAGTATGAGAATCAGGTTATTTTTAATTCTTAAACTTAGGTTAGAAATCATTAGGCTAAATTAGGAAGGTAGGCAGGTAATTAGGGTTTTGCTTCATGATAAAATTTCCTTTCTGCAATAAAATTGATTTTGCGTAATAAATATTTGAATTAACAATGAATGAATAATTGAATAAAAAGTCTAAATTCTTTCTCATGCTTTTAAAATTATATAAAATTTAAGATTCTTTAAATCAAACGACTCAGTGGTTATTTTACTAAATGATTGTGACACCAGTAATTGGTTATTGTGATTTAGCTGGTCTTAATCACTATGAACTAATTTCTTACATGAATGATTCATTGACAAAACAATGAGCAGGAATATCTTAAGAAATAACTAAAGAAAGCGATAGGTTAAGGTAATAAGATATCCCGGCTCCTTCCAGTGGTACATAAATGATGTTTTTTTTCATTTAGTTTCTCCTAGGAGTATAGATTTTCGTAAAGGTAGAGGAAATCCAGGTGTGTGTGTGTGTGTGTGTGTGTGTGTGTGTGATAGGCGATGTTTATGGGCCCCATCGTCATGTGGATGTGAGAAAATATAAGTCGTCCCTGGATGACCGATAAGTGACCTAGGAAGAAATAGTTTTTATTGTACGCGCTGCATCAATGTCATCAGTGATGTCATCAGTGATGTCACTGACCATGTCATGAATGATGTAATATGTGACGTCATCAGCAGTGCATTGCGGGGGCGCGAGTTATAGTTAGCTGAACTAACTATAACGGGGGAATTTCTCTGGTTTTGTACGAGTGAAATGTCCAACTAACTATAACGTCCCTGAAACCTGTGGTTTTTTCAGTGAATTTCTAAGGTTTTTTAAATGCTAATTTCTAACTATGCCTACAAAGGTAGGACATGTGAAGAAAGAGGAAGAAAAGCGCACAAAGAAGCAAGACAAATGCAGAAAGAGGCAATAGAAGTCCAGAAAGACGAAGAAAAGTGCAAGAAGAAGCAAGAGATGTGCAGAAAGAACCAACAGGGGAGCAGAAAGTCCTCCTGTGCCCCCAAATTTTTGCTGACGGGTACTGGTGGTAACCGACTGACTAACCGGCCCTAGAGCCAGTGCTATGCTAAAAGACACTTGGAATACAATGAAAACACCTACATACACTAGGGAACACTATGCGTTGGGGTACCCCTGTGATTAGCATGACCTCCTCTGTATTTGCCATGAGTTAGTGCCTGGGTCATTGGATGAGTACATGGGTACTGACTGGATGATTAGAGTACTGCAAGGAGAGTGGATGGAAAATTTATAAACGCTTGTGTTTTGGCGGAGTGATTGGATAAGGACATGGAACTGGTTGGGTGATTGGAGGAGTGCATGGGTAGTGACAAGGAGATGGCTGGACTGCATCAGTAGTCCTCAGGGGATTGTAGCAGTGCATGTGTTAGTGCCTGCGTCAGTGCATGAGTACATGCGTAGTGACTGGATGATTAGAGTAATGCAAGGAGAGTGCATGGTGAATTTATAAGTGTTTGTGTTTTGGCGGAGTGATTGGATAAGTACATGGTGCTCGCTGGGTGATTGGAGGAGTGCATGGGTAGTGACAGGGCGATGGCTGGACTGCATCAGTAGTGCTCAGGGTATTGTAGCAGTGCATGAGTTAGTGCATGGGTCATTGCATGAGTGCATGGGTACTGACTGGATGATTAGAGTACTGCAAGGAGAGTGCATGGTGAATCTATAAGTGCTTGGGTTTTGGCGGAGTGATTGGATAAGTACATGGTGCTGGCTGGGTGATTGGAGGAGTGCATGGGTAGTGACAAAGAGATGGCTGGGCTGCATTAGTAGTGCTCAGGGGATTGTAGCAGTGCATGAGTTAGTGCATGGGTCATTGCATGAGTGCATGGGTACTAACTGGATGATTAGAATACTGCAAGGAGAGTGCATGGTGAATTTATAAGTGCTTGGGTTTTGGCGGAGTGAAGTACACACATGTCCCCTCCCTTCACCACTGTGCAAACGCGCACCCTGGCGGGTTTTAAGTTGGGGGATTAATTCCCCTTGAATCCTGAGGGTCCCTGGGGGCCAACTAGCCCACCAGGTACCTCCAGTAAGCGCCACAGAGCTGCGTTGCAGAGAGGTGGTCCAAGGCCACTCCCCTCTTTACACCTCTCTGCAACGCAGCTCTGTGGCGCTTACTGGAGGTACCTAGTGGGCTAGTTGGACCCAAGGGCCCCTCAGGATTCAAGGGGACTTAATCCCCCAACTTACAACGCGCCAGAGGGCCTGTTTGCACAGTGGTGAAGGGAGCGGGTGGGGCCTGATGTGATAAGTGTGCAAAAGCGCCTGTGGTGCGTTTTAAGTTGGGAGATTAAGTTCCCTTGAATCCTGAGGGTCTCTAAGGCCCAACTAGCCCACCAGGTACGTCCAATAAGCACCACAGAGCTGCGTTGCAGAGAGGTGGTCCGAGACCACGCCCTTTTTACACCTCTCTGCAACGCAACTTTGTTGCACTTACTGAAGGTACCTGGTGTAAAAAGGGGCGTGGCCTGGACCACCTCTCTGCAACGCAGCCCTGTGGCGCTTACTGGAGGTACCTGGTGGGCTAGTTGGCCCCCAGGGACCCCCAGTATTGAAGGGGAATTCATTCCCCAATTTAAAACGCGCCACAGGGCGCGTTTGCAGAGTGTTGCTGGGAGGGGGCGGGGCCTCTGACACAATCGCGTCTTTTTTATTTTTATTTTAGAAGGGGCGCTGTGTGGCCCCCCTTCTTTTCCCTTTTTTTGGGCCCTGGGGACCCCATCCCCCAGGGCCTGACCCCTTTTTTAATAATAATAAAAAAATAAAAAAAAATGAATGAACGTGAAGGGGGCCGCGTGGGCCCCCCTCCCGTGGCCAATTCCGGCCCCGGGGACCCCATCCCCCGGGGCATGGCCAGATTTTGTTTTCTTTTTTTTATGGAGGGTGGAGGGGGCTGCGTGGCCCCCCTCCTGAGGCCTCTACTGGCCCCGGGGACCCCATCCCCCGGGGCCGGCCTTTATTTTTATTTAATTTTGGGGAGGGAGGCCGCATGGCCCCCCTCCCAGGCCACTCCTGGCCCCGGGGACCCCAACCCCCGGGGCCTGGCCTCTTTGTTGGGGACCGTGGGGCGAGCCCCAATGCCCCCACGGTCCCACCGGCTCCCCGCGTCCTGCAGGAGATGGCATTGCTTTTCCATAAGGGGAGCTGCTGACATGCAGCTCCCCTTGTGGAAAAGCAATCTGCTTTGCTTCATTGAAGCGGGAGCAGGTTTCCCTGTTCTCGCTTCAATGAAGCAAAGCAGTTTGCAATGACAGGGCGGGAGCCGCAAGGCTCCCGCCCTGTCATTGCAAACAGCAGTGTCCCGGGGGTGGGCACCCCGGGACACTGCAGGAGCTGGCTCTGGGGGGTGGCGGTCCCCAGGGCCATGGGGGGCCGCGCGGCCCCCCTCCCTTCAATTGCAAAGCCCCGGGGAGGTGGTGGTCCCCGGGTCTCGGGGGTCCGTAACGGACCCCCAAATTAGCATTTTAGTGCCACGGGGAGGTGGCGGTCCCCGGGGCGTGTGGGGGGGGCTCGAGCCCCCCCACACAGGTATATTTTTTAGAAAAAAAAGAAGCCTTGGGGGGTGGCGGTCCGCGGGGCTTGGGGGGGCCTTAGAGGCCCCCCCACACATTTCCAAATTAGCCCCGGGGGCTGGTGGTCCCCGGGGCTGCGGGGGGGGGGGGCTGCGTGCCCCCCGCAACTCATTAATCAAGCCCCGGGGAGGTGGCGGTCCCCGGGGCAGTGTGGGGGGGATTGGGCCCCCCCCACACTTTTTTTTCACTGCCCCTGGGACCTTGCCCACCCGGGAGCTTCAATCCAACGAAGCGCGGGAGCCTGCGCTTCGTTTTTTTTTATTTTCTCTGCCGGATTCGCGCACCCAGCACGAATTAGACCGATTTTGTTTTTAAAAAAATCCTTTTTTGGGCCCTGGGGGTCCTTGTGGGACCCCCTGAGCAGGCCTAGGGGGTCAGGGTGTTTCTACCCTGCCCCCTTTTCTTTTTTTTCGCGTTTCTTTTTCTCTTTTCTTGTGACTCGGTTCTACCGAGTCACAAGATGGCTGCCAACACTTCCTGGTTTGGAGTGTTGACAGCCAATTAGAATAAAGCGCGTGATCTGGAGGGTGCGCGGATCCACCGTGCCTCTATATATCAAAACTTTTATTTTGGGATTTTCTCAGCAACTACTGAACGGATTTACTCCATTTAAAAAAAAAGGTCTCTTTCTGAACCAAGGGCTACCTTTTTGCCAAATTTGGTGTAATTCCGTTCAGCAGTTTCAGCTGTAGCCGTGTCTAAAGTTTCCTATCGGAATTAACATGGAGAAAACACGTTTTGGGACCCCCCTTTTTTCTCGGCCCCCGCTTGCCGAATCACCCCGAAACTTTCGAGATAGGAGCTGACCGGAGCGTGCCATAAGTTTTGAAAATTTCGCGAAGATTCGTCAACCGGCGCCAAAGTTATTGGGAAAACAAAAAATGAGTTTCCTATGGAAACTAGGTCCTAACTAGAATTATCTACTGGCGACCGCCAGTAGATAATATATATATACACATATATATATATATATATATACATACACACACACACGTGAACAAGGCTCGGACGAGCCGAAACGTTATGGCGGCATCAGAGGAATAAAAAATTGATTTGCACTACCTTTTGGTCCGTTTCCGTGGTTCGTGGTCTTAAGGAGGATTCCTGTAAACCTGACGCGGAAAGAAGATATATATATATATATATATTCACTGAAAAAACCATAGGTTTCAGACACGCTATAGTTAGAAATTAGCATTTAAAAAACCTTTGAAATTCACTGAAAAAACCATAGGTTTTAGGGACAGTTATAGTTAGTTGGACATTTCACTCATACAAAACCATAGAAATTTCCCCGTTATAGTTAGTTCAGCTAACTATAACTCGCGCCCCCGCAATGCACTGCTGATGACGTCACATATTACATCACTCATGACATGGTCAGTGACATCACTGATGACATCACTGATGACATCTCAAATGACATCACTGATGACATCACTGATGACATCATCCAGTGACTGTGTGTTTCTGTAAAGTTTAAATATGTTTAATATATATAGGGAAAGGCGTATTGAAGAATGAGTGGGTGTATAAGTGTCTGAATGGATGATTTAGTACGTGCGTGACTGACTCTACAAGTGAGTGATTAAACGTATCTTACTGAATGCATGGGTTAGTGACTAAACTGTGTGAATGTCTGTATCCGTCTGTTTGTTGGTGTGTAAGTGGATGCATGGATTTGCGAATAGCTACAGGAGTGTCTATATGGGTTATGGATTGGTTCTCTGAGTATCTGTATGGCTGCCTGAGTGTTTGTGTGGGTGGGGTGTGTGTGACTCTGTACATAGATGTGTGAGTGGGTGATTCACTGGGTGCATGATTTCAAGAGTGCATCTGTGATGGACTGCTTGGGTGGGTGTGTGTGTGTGTGTGTATGGGTGTGTGAGTGAATGTATATCTCAGTGGTACATGTGCGAGTAACTACATATGTAAAAGGCAGTATATATGTGTGTTAGAGTATTTAAATGGCTAGAAGTGAGTGTGTGATTGTGAGAGTGGCTGTATGGATGCGTGTGTGCTTGTATCAGTTATTGTATAAGAGCGTAAGAATGTGCTAGTATTTGTATGAGTAAGTGAGCTGGTGTGTGTATAACTGTATAGGTGAGTAAATGGGTGTGTGATTAATTTTTTGCATGACTGACTAGGTGTGTGAGTACCTCTATGGATGAGTGGCGGTGTGTGAGTGTTTATATAGGTGTATGAGTGCATATGATAGTCCTGTACTGAGTGACTGTAAGTATTAGTGACTGTACGGGTGAGTGAGTAGATGTGTGTGTGTAAACCTAAGAATCAGTGAGTGGGTATGTAATTATTGGTATTGGAGTGTGTATGGTTTTGAGAATGGCAGTCTGTAATTTAGAGTGGGTGTATCAAAATTTATATTAGGGTGTGAGAAGATGCATGAAATTATCACATGGATGATGTAATCAGTGATGTCATCAGTGATGTCATTTGAGATGTCATCAGTGATGTCACTGACCATGTCATGAGTGATGTAATATGTGACGTCATCAGCAGTGCATTGCGGGGGCGTGAGTTATAGTTAGCTGAACTAACTATAACGGGGGAATTTCTATGGTTTTGTACGAGTGAAATGTCCAACTAACTATAACTGTCCCTAAAACCTAGGGTTTTTTCAGTGAATTTCAAAGGTTTTTTAAATGCTAGTTTCTAACTATGCTCTACAGAGGTAGGACATGTGAAGAAAGAAGAAAAACGCACAGAAAGAAGCAAAAGAAATGCAGAAAGAAGCAACAGAAGTCCACAAAGACGAAGAAAAGTGCAGGAAGAAGCAAAAGATGTGCAGAAAGAACCTACAGAGGAGCAGAAAGAGGCCTTGTTGCAAAAATCATCCTGTGCCCACAACTTTTTCAGACGGGTACTGGTGGTAACTGACTGACTAACCAGAGTCAGTGCTATGCTAAAAGACACTTAGAATACAGTGAAAACACCTACATACACTAGGGAACACTATGCGTTGGGCTACCCCTGTGATTAGCATGACCTCCTCTGTAAGTCCCTAGTACATAATAGGGCAGGGGGATTAAAACTACCTCTTAAAACGCGCTACAGGGCGCGGTTTGCACAGTGGTGAAGGGAGGGGGCCTGAGGTGACATGTGCGCAAACGCACCCCGTGGCGCGTTTTAAGTTGCGGGATTAAGTCCCCTTGAATCCTGAGGGTCCCTGGGGCCCAGCTCAGCCCCCAGGTACCTACAGTTAGGACCACAGAGCTGAGTTGCAGAGAGGCGTTCCGAGGCCACGCACCTTTTTCACCTCTCTGCAACGCAACTCTGTTGTGCTTAATGAAGGTACCTGGTGGGCTAGTTGGCCCCAGGGTCCCTCAGGATTCAAGGGGAATTAATTCCCCAACTTAAAACGCACCACAGGGCGTGTTTGCGCACATGTCACCTGAGGCCCCGCCCCCTCCCTTCACCACTGTTCAAACGCGCCCCATGGCGCGTTTTAAGTTGGGGGATTAGGTCACCTTGAATCTTGAGGGTCCCTGGGGCCCAACTAGCCCACAAGGTACTTCCAGTAAGCACCACAGGCCTGCGTTGCAACGCCTGTAACAAATTGTGCAGTTGTGTTTAGGTAGTGAAGGGGGTCGTGCTGGGGGTAGTGTTTTAGGGTTTAGGTTAGTGCAGTGGTGTTTGTGTAGTGTAGGGGGTCATGCTGGGGGTAGATTTAGGGTTTAGGGTAGTGCAGTGGTGTTTGGATAGTGTAGGTAGTCGTGCTGGGGGAGTGTTTTAGGGTTTAGGGTAGTGCAGTGGTGTTTGGGTAGTGTAGGGGGTTGTGCTGGGGGTAGTGTTTTAGGGTTTAGGGTAGTGCAGTGGTGTTTGGGTAGTGTAGGGGCTCGTGCTGGGGGTAGTGGTTTAGGGTAGTGCAGTGGTGTTTGGGTAGTGTAGGGGGTACTGCTCGGGGTAGTGTTTTAGGGCTTAGGGTAGTGCAATGGTGTTTGGGTAGTGTAGGTGGTACTGCTGGGGTTAGTATTTAAGGGTTTAGGGTAGTGCAGTGGTGTTTGGGTAGTGTAGGGGGTACTGCTGGGGGTATTGTTTTAGGGTTTAGGTCAGTGCTTAATTTGTAAAATATGAGGTGCAGGTGCTCTACTTTTTTTAGGAGGCCACACCCACTTTCACCAGTGGCCCCACCCACTGACTATTTGCTCTACCCGTGCTTAATTTGTAAAATAAAAAGTGCCAAGGACCTTTTCGGGAGATCACAACAGCCTGCACCACCCATTGCCCCTGCCAGTGACAGTACCAACACAACTACATACCACCTCAGTCCTAAAAGTGATACAATTCAAACTTTTTTTTAATGTATTTTGACTTATTAAACACAGTTGTTGTGCTCTTGTGGGCAATATTTTACAGGCAATGATTGGGATTTTAATGCCTCTCCTCTCATATGAGTTCTAGTTTGCATAGAGCCTCTAAGCACTATGCAGTTTTTCATAATGACATACCGGTTTCACCTCTAAATATAATCTACTTTCCCCAGTTTTCACGGTGCTCTAGTGAACACACACATTGTCTGGGGTTATCAAAATTCTCTAACAAAAACGCACTGCAAGTTTTAAAAGTACGTCAGTGATGTACATATACAGTACCCATAAAAATACTGACTGCACGCTTTAGCAACGCATAATTAATACACGTGTTGCCTATTTTTCAGAATGCCACTGGAAGGTGCACTATTGCAGTTTGCATAATGGTTCTGATAGTATAAATTGAGCAGCTGCGGTAAAATATGGTTGCGACTGCAAGGCCTATTGGGGCCCCGGCCCCTACTAGCATGGGTCCCGCAACAGTAGACCTTGGCATTGTACTTGCACATGGATGGTGCCGGAGGCATGATTGCTCAGGGCATGCCGGCTTGGACTCGCATGAAGTGAACTGTGAAGTCCACTGTCCAAGGCCTGCCCTCAGCAATCATGCCTCCGCAGTCGGCACTGTCCGTGTTCAAGTACACTGCCATGGTAGGGGTCCCCAGTAGGCCGCGCAGCCATGTTTTACGGTACCGCTGCAAGCCTAGGGGGAGGGGCCCCAGCCTCGCAGCCATGACCCAACGCTGCCTGGGAGACCACTGGCCCAGGTGAGGGGAAACACGCAGAAACTTACTCTACTGACTGCCAGTGCCAGGAGAAGGCTGGTCTGCTGGATGAAGGGCAGCAGGCCCGGTGCAACCTGCAGGGCCTTTAAAGTTAACCCCGGAGGGCTGGACTTCATCACCGAGCGAGAGCAGGAGCTAGCCTACGCCTACCACGCCCGTGACCGTTGGTCGCAGACAGTGTCACTCCAAACACCACGCTCCAAAATATTTTTAAAAAGCAGCATTGCTACTTACGGTTTGCTGGTGGTGGTGGGCGGCCGGGCACTGGCCTGCCTGCCTGCATTCAATAGGCGGCCTAGGCCTGCACTGCAACCAACAGCCTGTGAACCCTGCTAAGTAATGGCGAGGACAGGCGTGCACGTGGGGGTGCCGAGGCGTGGCATACTGAAAAAAATACACGCACACGCTGCCTGCCGCAGAGCACAGCCCAACCCCCACAGAACACAAAACTCAGCCCCCTGCCCAATCAGTGTCCCGGGGCCGCGGCCCGCCCATTGGCAGCAACACTGAAGGGCTGCTGGCTATCCACTGCAGCTTCGCGCCGCTTAAAGCAAATTTGAAATGCGTCATCATCGGCATCTTTGGAATACGACGGTCTGTGGAGTCAAATATGAATGATATGTGATGCGCGCCGCGTCTGAGCCTGAGATAATTTAGTTTTATATACTGACACACATTGCCTACCATATGACTAATTATATGACGTGCAGTCTCAGAGTTGCGTGGTGGTGTTATGTAGACCCGGCCCTGTCAAATAGGTGCCGGTGCTAAGCACCGGAAAGCACCGGCACAAATTAAGCACTGGTTTAGGGTAGTGCAGTGGTGTTTGGGTAGTGTAGGGGTACGTGCTGGGGGTTGTTTTTTAAGGGCTTAGGGTAGTGCAGTGGTGTTTGTGTAGGGGGTAGTGTTTTAGGGTTTAGGGTAGTGAAGTGGTGTTCGGGCAGTGTAGGGGGTCATGCTGGGGGTGGTGTTTCAGGGTTTAGGGCAGTGCAGTGGTGTTTGGGTAGTGTAGGGGGTCATGCTGGGGGGGGAGTGTTTTAGGGCAGTGCAGTGGTGTTCGGGTAGTGTAGGGGGTCGTGCTGGGGGGAGTGTTTTGGGTTTAGGGCAGTGCAGTTGTGTTCGGGTAGTGTAGGGGGTCGTGCTGGGGCGAGTATTTTAGGGTTTAGGGTAGTGCAGTGGTGTTCGGGTAGTGTAGGGGGTCGTGCTGGGGGTTGTGTTTCAGGGTTTAGGGCAGTGTAGTGGTGTTCGGGCAGTGTAGGGGGTCGTGCTGGGGCTGGTGTTTCAGGGTGTAGGGTAGTGCAGTGGTGTTCGGGCAGTGTAGGGGGTCTTGCTGGGGGTGGTGTTTCAGGGTTTAGGGCAGTGCAGTTGTGTTCGGGCAGTGTAGGGGGTCTTGCTGGGGGTGATGTTTCAGGGTTTAGGGCAGTGCAGTGGTGTTAGGGCAGTGTAGGGGGTCTTGCCTGGGGTGGTGTTTCAGGGTTTAGGGCAGTGGTGTTCGGGCAGTGTAGGGGGTCGTGCTGGGGGTGGTGTGTCAGGGTTTGGGGCAGTGCAGTAGTGTTCGGGCAGTGTAGGGGATCGTGCAGGGGGTGGTGTTTCAGGGTTTAGAGCAGTGCAGTGGTGTTCGGGCAATATAGGGGGTAGTGCTGGGGGTGGTGTTTCAGGGTTTAGGGCAGTGCTGTGGTGTTCGGGCAGTGTAGGGGGTCGTGCACGGGGTGGTGTTTCAGGGTTTAGGGCAGTGCAGTGGTGTTCGGGCAGTGTAGGGGGTCTTGCTGGGGGTGGTGTTTCAGGGTTTAGGGCAGTGGTGTTCGGGCAGTGTAGGGGGTCTTGCTGGGGGTGATGTTTCAGGGTTTAGGGCAGTGCAGTGGTGTTCGTGCAGTGTAGGGGGTCGTGCTGGGGATGGTGTTTCATGGTTTAGGGCAGTGCAGTAGTGTTCAGGCAGTGTAGGGGTCCTGCTGGGGCTGGTGTTTCAGGGTTTAGGGCAGTGCAGTGGTGCTCGGGCAGAGTAGGGGGTCGTGCTGGGGGTGGTGTTTCTGGGTTTAGGGTAGTGCAGTGGTGTTCGGGCAGTGTAGGGGGTCGTGCTGGGGCTGGTGTTTCAGGGTTTAGGGCAGTGCAGTGGTGTTCGGGCAGTGTAGGGGTCATGCTGGGGCTGGTGTTTCAGTGTTTTGGGCAGAGCAGTGGTGTTCGGGCAGTGTAGGGGGTCGTGCTGGGGGTGGTGTTTCAGGGTTTAGGGCAGTGCAGTGGTGTTTGGGCAGTGTAGGGGTCGTGCTGGGGGTGGTGTTTCAGGGTTTAGAGCAGTGGTGTTCGGGCAGTGTAGGGGGTCTTGCTGGGGGTGATGTTTCAGGGTTTAGGGCAGTGCAGTGGGGTTCGGGCAGTGTAGGGGGTCTTGCTGGGGGCAGTGTTTCAGGGTTTAGGGCAGAGCAATGGTGTTCAGGCAGTGTAGGGGGTCGTGCTGGGGGTGGTGTTTCAGGGTTTAGGGCAGTGCAGTGGTGTTCGGGCAGTGTAGGGGGTCATGCTGGGGGTGGTGTTTCAGGGTTTAGGGCAGTGCAGTGGTGTTCGGGCAGTGTAGGGGTCGTGCAGGGGGTGGTGAGTCAGGGTTTAGGGCAGTGCAGTGGTGTTCGGGCAGTGTAGGGGGTCATGCTGGGGGTAGTGTTTTAGGGTTTAGGGCAGTGCAGTGGTGTTCGGGCAGTGTAGGGGTCGTGCTGGGGGTGGTGTTTCAGGGTTTAGGGCAGTGCAGTGGTGTTCGGGCAGTGTAGGGTGTCGTACTGGGGGTGGTGTTTCAGGGTTTAGGGCAGTGCAGTGGTGTTCGGGCAGTGTAGGTGGTCTTGCTGAGGGTGGTGTTTCAGGGTTTAGTGCAGTGGTGTTCGGGCAGTGTAGGGGTCTTGCTGGGGGTGGTGTTTCAGGGTTTAGGGCAGTGCAATGGTGTTCGCGCAGTGTAGGGGGTCTTGCTGGGGCTGGTGTTTCAGCGTTTAGGGCAGTGCAGTGGTGTTCGGGCAGTGTAGGGGTCTTGCTGGCGGTGGTGTTTCAGGGTTTAGGGCAGTGCAGTGGTGTTCGGGCATTGTAGGGGGTCTTGCTGGGGCTGGTGTTTCAGGGTTTAGGGCAGTGCAGTGGTGTTCGGGCAGTGTAGGGGTGGTGCTGGGGCTGGTGTTTCAGGGTTTAGGGCAGTGCAGTGGTTTTCAGGCAGTGTAGGCGGTCGTGCTGGGGGTGGTGTTTCAGGGTTTAGGGCAGTGCAGTGGTGTTCGGGCAGTGTAGGGGGTCGTGCTGGGGGTGGTGTTTCAGGGTTTAGGGCAGTGCAGTGGTGTTCGGACAGTGTAGGGGGTCGTGCTGGGGCTGGTGTTTCAGGGTTTTGGGCAGAGCAGTGGTGTTCGGGCAGTGTAGGGGGTCGTGCTGGGGGTGGTGTTTCAGGGTTTAGGGCAGTGCAGTGTTGTTCGGGCAGTGTAGGGGGTCTTGCTGGGATGGTGTTTCAGGGTTTAGGGCAGTGGTGTTCGGGCAGTGTAGGGGTCTTGCTGGGGGTGATGTTTCAGGGTTTAGGGCAGTGCAGTGGTGTTCGGGCAGTGTAGGGGTCTTGCTGGGGGTAGTGTTTCAGGGTTTAGGGCAGTGCAGTGGTGTTCGTGCAGTGTAGGTGGTCATGCTGGGGGTGGTGTTTCAGGGTTTAGGGCAGTGCAGTGGTGTTCGGGCAATGTAGGGGGTCGTGCTGGGGCTGGTGTTTCAGGGTTTAGGGCAGTGCAGTGGTGTTCGGGCAGTGTAGGGGGTCTTGCTGGGGGTGGTGTTTCAGGGTTTAGGGCAGTGGTGTTCGGGCAGTGTAGGGGTCTTGCTGGGGGTGATGTTTCAGGGTTTAGGGCAGTGCAGTGGTGTTCGGGCAGTGTAGGGGGTCTTGCTGGGGGTAGTGTTTCAGGGTTTAGGGCAGTGCAGTGTTGTTCATGCAGTGTAGGGGGTCGTGCTGGGGACGGTGTTTCAGGGTTTAGGGCAGTGCAGTAGTGTTCGGGCAGTGTAGGGGGTCGTGCAGGGGGTGGTGTTTCAGGATTTAGGGCAGTGCAGTGGTGTTCGGGCAGTGTAGGGTGTCGTGCTGGGGGTGGTGTTTCAGGGTTTAGGGCAGTGCAGTGGTGTTCGGGCAGTGTAGGGGGTCGTGCACGGGGTGGTGTTCGGGCAGTGTAGGGGGTCGGGCTGGTGTTTCAGGGTTTAGGGCAGTGCAGTGGTGTTCGGGCAGTGTAGGGGGTCGTGCTGGGGCTGGTGTTTCAGGGTTTAGGGCAGTGCAGTGGTGTTCGGGCAGTGTAGGTGGTCGTGCTGGGGCTGGTGTTTCAGGGTTTAGGGAAGTGCAGTGGTGTTTGGGCAGTGTAGGGGGTCGTGCTGGGGCTGGTGTTTCAGGGTTTAGGGCAGTGCAGTGGTGCTCGGGCAGTGTAGGGGGTCTTGCTGGGGGTGATGTTTCAGGGTTTAAGGCAGTGCAGTGGTGTTTGGGCAGTGTAGGGGGTCGTGCTGGGGGTGGTGTTTCAGGGTTTAGGGCAGTGCAGTGGTGTTCGGGCAGTGTAGGGGGTCGTGAAGGGGTGGTGTTTCAGGGTTTAGGGCAGTGCAGTGGTGTTCGGGCAGTGTAGGGGTCGTGCTGGGGGTGGTGTTTCAGGGTTTAGGGCAGAGCAGTGGTGTTCGGGCAGTGTAGGGGGTCGTGCTGGGGGTGGTGTTCAGGGTTTAGGGCAGTGCAGTGGTGTTCGGGCAGTGTAGGGGGTCGTGCTGGGGGTAGTGTTTTAGGGTTTAGGGTAGTGCAGTGGTGTTTGGGTAGTGTAGGGGGTCATGTTTTAGGGTAGTGCAGTGGTGTTTGGGTAGTGTAGGGGGTCGTGGTGGGGGTATTGTTTTAGGTTAGAGCAGTGGTGTTTGGGTAGTGTAGGGGGTCGTGCTGGGGGTAGTGTTTTAGGGTTTAGGGTAGTGCAGTGGTGTTTGTGTAGTGTAGGGGGTCATGCTGGGGGTAGTGTTTTAGGGTTTAGGATAGTGCAGTGGTGCTTGTGTAGTGTAGGGGGTCATGCTGGGGGTAGTGTTTTAGGGTTTAGGGTAGTGCAGTGGTGTTTTTGTAGTGTAGGGGTCATGTTTTAAGATGCAACGCTCCAATACCTGACCAGTCTGCACTACATAAAACTGCAAAAAATCTAAAAATAAAAAGTGTTTTGCACACTTTTGTCATTGGGCTATATGTGGGCTACATCTGGGTAATATTTGTGCTACATTTGGGCTCTTTTTTCTCTGGTGGCCATCTTGGAAGACTTCTTTGTTATGAAGTTTCCTAATTTCCTCATTTACTGCAGTCTCCTCAGTAGGAAATGCTTTCAGTTTTTTACTTTGATTCCATCAAGAAGGCATTCAGATGTGTCTCACATTTGCCATAAATTCAGAATGTTAGCACTCTAGTTGCTCATTAGATCACTGTAGTAAAGCTACTGCTCACCAGGGAGTTAACTGGAAGTCTGCTGCTGGTATTGAAAGTGATTGTTTCAGTCTGCATGTCAGAATTTTCTAATGAAATAGAAGAGGATTTGAGATCTCACTTAAAACATGCCCTCATTTTTCTTTCTGCAGCACTAACCATAATTTCTATTTAAAAAAGAACCCCCTCATTTTGTTCCTTTTTAATTTAAATGTTTTAAGTATTAACAGTTTATTCCAATCAAGATAGCTTCAGGTGTGCCATACTTTTGTCACAAGTAAGGCTGTTAGCGCTCTAGTTGTTCTTTAGAACACTCTGGGAAGCTGCAGTAGAACACAAAGGCATCAACTGGCAGGCTGCTCCTGTTGAAATATAACAGGAAGATATTTGAGATCACACTTGAAACATGTCCTAATTTTTCTTTCTACAGCACTACCCATAATTTCTATGACAAAATGAACCCCATCATTTTGTTCCTTTTTAAATTAAATGTTTTAAGTGTTACCAGTTTATTCCAATCAAGATGGCTTCAGGTGTGCCATACTTTTGTCATAAGTAAGGCTGTTAGCACTCTAGTTGTTCTTTAGAACACTCTGGGAAGCTGCAGTAGACACAAAGGCATCAACTGACAGTCTCTGCCCTTGTTGGATGTACATGTTTTACTGAGAATGTCAGACTTCATTCTCACATGACTGAGAAAGATAATGTGAATTTACAGAAAATATGCTCTCATTTTAGCTTCTGGAGCACCTTCCAAAACTCTATGGGACAAGCATGTGAAAATAGTTTTCTCTCAAACATGATTCATGATATCCCAGCAGAAGGTTTTTCACAGGGTAAAATCACCTTAGAACACACCACAATTTCTGAAATTAGTATGGTACCATCAACAAATGAATTCTAATGTAACTAAAGTCTGTTATCACCCTTTATAGTTCTCCTTTTGGTAACCCTCAAAATCTTTGATTCACTACAATGCATTTCAAAGGGGTACTATCATTTATATTGGTCCCAAGATGGCTGCCAGCAATTCCAGGATGAAGTGCTGACAGCCAATCAGATCTCACGATGACATGTGTGGTTAGGCTCCGCCCAGATATATATGTGATTTTACTTTTGATTTTCTCAGCAACTACTGAACGGATTTACACCATTTAACAAAAAGGGTTCTTTCTGAACCAAGAACTACCTCTTTGCCAATTTGGTGTAATTCCGTTCAGCAGTTCGGGCTGTAGCCGTGTCTAAAGTTTCCTATGGAAAATTGCATGGGGAAAACACGTTTTGGGACCCCCCTTTTTTCTCGGCCCCCACTTGCCGAATCACCCCGAAACTTTCAGGATAGGAGCAAACCGGAGCGGGCCATAAGTTTTGAAAATTTCGCGAAGATTCGTCAACCGGCGCCAATGTTATTGGAAATAGAATGTTGTGAATTTCCTATGGAAAATAGGTCCTAACTATAACTATCTACTGGTGACCGCCAGTAGATAATATACACACACATATATACATATATATATATATATATATATATATATATATATATGTTCCAATTTGGGGAAATGCCCAAGGGCTGAAGACGCACTCCACAGCAGTTCGATTTTTACAAATCCTTTATTTCTTAAAAAGCAACCGGCGTCTGCTCTCTGATGTCTTTTCCTATTTTCCCTGACGCGTTTCGGAGCTCCTCGCTCCTTGTTCACAGGGTGGAATGAAACTTTGCAGCTCTCACAAGCACCTGATTCATGCCTTATTAATGAATTTACACGCCCTCCAGTGGGCCTCACAGGTGAGTGGCACAGTCTGATGCATGATGGAACTTGCAGTACTTGTGACAATTCTTTCCCTCAAGTGGGTGCTGCTCCGTACCATTAATTTTAATTTTATATTCAATACCCTCCAGTGGGCCTCAGATTACATCGGCACAGTCAATTGACAAAGTTCGTAGCTTGACTGCTGTTTCCACAAGGAGGCTCGAATGGTTAACGAGCCCCATGGCCCCACAAGTTGTTGTTGTGGTGGTGCTATCTTCTCGGCAGGGCTGCCGAAAACATGTTCCAATTTGGGGAAATGCCCAAGGGCTGAAGACGCACTCCACAGCAGTTCGATTTTTACAAATCCTTTATTTCTTAAAAAGCAACCGGCGTCTGCTCTCTGATGTCTTTTCCTATTTTCCCTGACGCGTTTCGGAGCTCCCCTCGCTCCTTGTTCACAGGGTGGAATGAAACTTTGCAGCTCTCACAAGCACCTGATTCATGCCTTATTAATGAATTTACACGCCCTCCAGTGGGCCTCACAGGTGAGTGGCACAGTCTGATGCATGATGGAACTTGCAGTACTTGTGACAATTCTTTCCCTCAAGTGGGTGCTGCTCCGTACCATTAATTTTAATTTTATATTCAATACCCTCCAGTGGGGCCATGGGGCTCGTTAACCATTCGAGCCTCCTTGTGGAAACAGCAGTCAAGCTACGAACTTTGTCAATTGACTGTGCCGATGTAATCTGAGGCCCACTGGAGGGTATTGAATATAAAATTAAAATTAATGGTACGGAGCAGCACCCACTTGAGGGAAAGAATTGTCACAAGTACTGCAAGTTCCATCATGCATCAGACTGTGCCACTCACCTGTGAGGCCCACTGGAGGGCGTGTAAATTCATTAATAAGGCATGAATCAGGTGCTTGTGAGAGCTGCAAAGTTTCATTCCACCCTGTGAACAAGGAGCGAGGGGAGCTCCGAAACGCGTCAGGGAAAATAGGAAAAGACATCAGAGAGCAGACGCCGGTTGCTTTTAAGAAATAAAGGATTTGTAAAAATCGAACTGCTGTGGAGTGCGTCTTCAGCCCTTGGGCATTTCCCAAATTGGAACATGTTTTCGGCAGCCCTGCCGAGAAGATAGCACCACCACAACAACAACTTGTGGGGCCATGGGGCTCGTTAACCATTCGAGCCTCCTTGTGGAAACAGCAGTCAAGCTACGAACTTTGTCAATTGACTGTGCCGATGTAATATGAGGCCCACTGGAGGGTATTGAATATAAAATTAAAATTAATGGTACGGAGCAGCACCCACTTGAGGGAAAGAATTGTCACAAGTACTGCAAGTTCCATCATGCATCAGACTGTGCCACTCACCTGTGAGGCCCACTGGAGGGCGTGTAAATTCATTAATAAGGCATGAATCAGGTGCTTGTGAGAGCTGCAAAGTTTCATTCCACCCTGTGAACAAGGAGCGAGGGAGCTCCGAAACGCGTCAGGGAAAATAGGAAAAGACATCAGAGAGCAGACGCCGGTTGCTTTAAGAAATAAAGGATTTGTAAAAATCAGAACTGCTGTGGAGTGCGTCTTCAGCCCTTGGGCATTTCCCCAAATTGGAACATATATATATATATATATATATATATATATATATATATAAATAATACCTCATAAAAATAAACAGCGCTTCATACACTTAAATGGGCTATGAAGCACTGTAACATTTCCATTCCACCCTCTCAGCCAGTCAGTCATAGTGACTGCCTTGTGTCATCCTCCAATCCCGGCAGTTGCCGGTACTATTTGGGAGGCTGAGTTAGGCGGAGGGTAGGCCTGTGGATGGTATGCCTTTCCAGCCATAAGTATGACGAGTATGTTTACGTCTGCAGACTATGTTTCTGTGTCAGTCTGTCGGGTATTTGTGTGGGAAAAGCAGTCTCAGTCAACTTACACATTTATTTTTTAAGAACTCGGCCACAAAAAAGTTTGCAACAAGGAAAAACGTGACATGTACATCTGTTCTGGCTAAACTGGTGGCAAAGACTGCATTTTAAAATATCATATTGGGTTAAGGCACCCGCTGCAAAGAGAGCTTTGTGTGCCCAGTAAATCTTAGGGAATAATAATAATGGTAAGGTAACTCTGGTGGTTAATGCGCTTGCTGTAGAAGTCGGTGTTTTCTCTAATTACACCCTTGACCCATGAAGTAGCACAAAGGGTTAATGTGTCTCCTGTAAAAAACACATTGTGTATCATAGAGATTACATTTTTATTTTATGTCGAAAGGTTACTGCTTTTGTCACAGAGATCCTTTTATTACTTGCAGTTCATAAACACTTCTAATATAGCACAGTGAGTTATGAACCGGTATCAAGAACCTGACTGCAAGCTATGGGTGTAGTCATTTATTTTTCTCAATCTTTTGTTATTATAAGGCTGCTAAATGGATTCTCTGGGTAGTCAAAGTCTTATTAATACAAACAACCCCAATCACTGTGATACGGTTTAAATCCTGACTGTTACTCTCGGCCATGAGCTCTTCACATAAAATCCCTGCCAATAAAGACAATGTGCGACTCCTAAATCTTGAAACTCTCAATGTCATATACATTCATACGTACAATGTTACATAAGACAATGAGGGAATGTGCATTGATTTACACACTAGTATGATTGTTGTCACTGTATAATGTGGGGGATGCAAAGCGCTCGGACACCCTACACTGAGATTAGCAACACTTTAAAAGATTTAAAAACAAAAAATAGTAAGTGCTATTAAATTGTTATTCATGAAAATACTCGTACACATCATTACATCTGACATTCTCACAGTGCATGCATATCTCTTACATAAAGGGATTGAACAAAGTCAAAAGCTTGCCTCCACATCACAGTTTCTCTTAAGTACTAGTAAAGAGATAAGATATGCGCCTTTTTTTCCCGTCCATACATTGGCATCTAGGTGTTAGTCTGCAGATAGGTCCCAGCCAGGATTATACTCAAACAAAACAAGGGTCTTTTAAATTTGACCTTTGTTTTATGGCCATGCACATGATTATTTTTTAGCATCAAACTTAAAGGATAAGGGGGGTGTGGCTTGTGAGCCAACGATGGCGGACGCGTGAGCCGAGAGCTCCGCGCTGGCCAGGCCAATTATCCTATCGCTGTATCGGCTCGAGCCCGGGGGCGCGCCGGGGATCCCCCCGACCACTGGAGGTGCCCCGGAGCCTGCCATGATTCCTCCGAGGTTGCAGAGCGCTGAGACGCATAAAACAACACAGGGCGATGCGACGGCACGATCCGGGCAAGATGGAGCCCTGACGTCTCGAGGCCTTGCCGAAGAAGAAGAGGAGGAGTCCGGGCTGGGCGAACAAGGCAGATTAATAACGGCACTAGCGGAGAACTGGGCAGCATCGAAGGAGTGGGTTGCTGTACAGTGCCGAGCTGGGACCGGGAGTGCGGCGGATTGATCCGAGATCCGGAGCTGGAGCCCCGCACCGGTGATCGGCGGTCAGGTGAGCCCGGGCGTCCCTGAGGGTGCTACTTAGCGGACTGCCCTTGAGGTGCTCACTGGCATCGGAACGATTTGTGGCCCCTCGCAGGGGGCAGACTGCAGTGATACCCCCGCCGGATGCCTATGCACCAGGAGATGCTGGGTCACATTCCAACCCCGACTAAGTGGAGGCGACCCACCGGCTGTGAACCTCCTCCCGGTCATATCACTACACCGGTTACAACCGGAGGGGGCACCGGCGCGGATTCTACTAGCCAGAGGCTCCCCACAGCGTGATCCTTCTTCTCTGGCGCCGGTGGTGGAGCGGAGCTACGCAAGTGAAAGGTGCCGCGGCCTGGACAAGATGGCGGCTTGAGCCCTTAGCGGCCTGCCGGCAGAGGTGGTGATTCGGACCTGGGCACAGCCTGACTGCAGACTGCGGAGGTTAATTAGAGCAAGAGAAGAAGACGGCTGAGCCCTATACGATTGCTGGGCACTGCGCTGGATCTAGAGGGGTGAGGGAGTTGGCCTTGGACTGGAGCCCTGGTCGCGGGAGTGCCACGCAGTTATCTAAACACCAGGTGGTCTGAGTGAGGCCGGGGACACTGCTCTGGGGGCCTATCACCTGGGAAATGTTTGATATTGGAGTGCTCTGTAACCTCCAAATATTGAGAGCTTAGAGTAAAAATTCCGGCAGACCCTGGCACGCAGGATGGCACTGAAATATACGGCGGCCACGGGGCGACGAGGGCGGCCTTTGTGGGGTTCTTCTCTGGACTCGTGACCTGCAATCCGGCCAAGCGGCTGCTAAGGTACAGCACTGAGCAGGCTGGAACAGTCCTACAGAGGTGTGATGCCCTTCTTGAATTTCACTGGGAGAGTCAGTGCTGATTGGGACAACAGAGTCAGACCTTAGGCACTGCCCATATGAGCTGTTCTCGTGGGACACTGGCAAAGAGAACTGGTGGGTCCCTTGTAGGGCTACTGGAGAAGGCTGAATAACTGGCGCAGGCAGCGTGGAAGCAGCAGACCGCCGTGAAGGAGTGCTAGCTTGGCCCTGAAGGGGGAAGTGGAGTACGACCGAGCTGAAACCCTACTAAGTGATCCCTGGTGGCCTAGCGAGGGGAGACCCAGACCCTAAGGAGAATGTTGTCACCACTTGAGGATGGGAAAACCCAGAGGTAAACAGGAGGGGGTTCCCCCCCCCCACCCCCCCAGCAGGAGGAAATTGTACCAGATCAGATACAGAAGGAACCCAGCCAAACAGCCTTGGTAAACCCAGTCCAACAGCAGTTGTCTCAAATTCTGGAGACCATTGCCGACACCAAGGAGACGCTCCATCAAGACATAAGTAATGTGGCAGTGGGCCTGGGCCTCCTAAGAGCAGAACACACAAAGTTAGCAGAGAGAGTGACGTAGACTGAGTCCTCACTGGCAGAGATTTTGCCGGAGCAACTGACCTTGTCAAAGCAGATGGGGGAAACATCCCATAGAGTCCATGTCTTAGAAAAGAGAGCCGAAGATGCCGAAGGGCGAAATCAGAGGAACAATATTAGGGTCTTGGGTTTGCCGGAAGGAGTGGAGGGCACCAACATGATTGTATACCTTGAGAATTGGCTCCGCGATGTGGTGGCGCCGGAGGGCCTGTCCCAGTTTTACACCTTGGAGAGGGCGCATTGAGTTCCTGCTAAGCCACATGCCCCGGGAAGGCCCCCGCGCCCCGTGGTGGCTAGACTGCTCCATTTTAAAGACAGGGACATGCTGTTGCAAAAAGCACGTACGGATGGGCCCTTCATGGTAGACAACAGCAAGGTGTCGCTGTTCCCTGACTACACCTTGGAAGTTCAGCGGCGTCGCACCTCCTTCCTCGAGGTTAAGAAGGCTTTGCAAGAAGAAGGGATTCAATATTCGTTGATGTTCCCTGCCCGTCTACGGATAATCCTAGAAGGGCAGACACACTTCTGCGATGATCCCAAAGCAGCGTGGGATTGGATTGAAAGCTACAAAACAGATAGTCTGCCTGCAACGCAAAATCGAATGGCTTCTCCCGGAGGACAGGAGTCGGAGAAGAGGCGTCTGAGACGACCGCGGTGGGGGCTTCCGGGGAGGCTGAATTCCTCGCAGACGGAGAAGGAGAGAGCAGAGGCACTACAGGCAGTGGCGGCCATGTTGCAGGGACAAAGAACACCAACAGAGAGAGGCACTGGGTCGGAGAGAGGGTCTGGTGGATCAGACTCGGACACGTCTCAAAGCGGCAGTGTTAAGATGCCACATGTGACCCCGAGCACAACTGATGAGATTGCATAATCGGACTCTTGCCGGTCTCTCGTTTTGCCTTACCCCTTCCCTTTCTACCCTCTCTCTCCTCTCTTATATGTGTTCGCCCACACTTTAACATTTCTCTTCTCTCCTCTGATTGAGGGGCACCGAGGAAAATGGGCGGGGTGGCTGGGTGCGCCCCTGGGTTAGGGTGGGATCGACCATCCAGGGCCGATGCGCTTTGGGCTACTACCGGAACCACTGTAGGGATACCTTTAGTGGCAACCGCGCTCCCTTACACCTCTGTAGCCACTAGAGGATTTTGTGTATTTTGATACAGTTTGGATGGGGACTAGTTTTGCAGTACCTGTCCTGGGGAGGGGGAGCTGGGGGTTTAGTTTATTTGACGGGTTGTTAGTTGGGAACGGGCGTGTCACAATGGAAGCAATGACTGGAGGAATGCTTAGCTTAAAGGGATGGGTACCCCATTTGATTTAAAATGTATTTCATGGAATGTGCGGGGGATGCATTCAATGTTGCAGCTCCATAAAATAGACGCATAATTAGTCCGCCGGGGGGGTTCAGATTGCGCTGCTCCAGGAGATTCACATAAAGGCACAGGAAGGAGCGGCCCTAAAGCGCCGATGGCGAGGCCAACCGTTTTACACCAATTACTCGGCATTCACCAGGGGGGTGCTGATTTGGGTAAGGGCGGGTGTACCCTACCAATGCACGAATCAAATCACAGACCCGGAAGGCCGGTATGTTGTAGTGTCTGGGAAACTAGATGGTAAAGACATAGTTTTGAGGAACGTCTATGCCCCCAACACGGAGCAACCTGCCTTTTTGTCACAGCTTTCTGGGAGGTTGGCGCCCGTACTAACAGGGTCAGTAATATTAGGGGGTGATTTCAATTGTATTTCTGATGTTGTCCTGGATCGCTCCCACCCTCCGCTCCCTGATGCACCCATCCATAAAGTAGCGGAAGCAAGGCGAGATTGGCAGCAGCGATGGGGTTTAGTGGACTCTTGGAGAGCACAGCACCCAGGGGTTCGGGATTACTCCTTTTTCTCTGCTCTGCATGACCTCCATGTTAGATTGGATGCTGTTTTGTGCTCCCCTGATGTGCATGAAGGGGTTCAGAGTAGTGAATATCTCACTAGAACAATATCGGATCATAACCCGATCCTGCTTAGGGTGCAGTGGTCTTGCACAAGGCCTAAAATACCTACATGGCGCCTACGCCCTGATGCCTTAGAAGATCAGGTTTTCCGTGAGGCAGTGGGCACTGGCATTACCCGATATTTTCAAAAGAATGCTGGCACAGCTACGGCTTCCTCAGTAGAATGGGACGCTTTTAAAGTAGTCATTAGGGGACGCTGCATTTCAGAGATGGTGGGAGTGCGTAAAGTGCTCTTGCGGGACATACAGGAAGCAGACCAGAGCCTACGAGAGGTAGAGCAGGAACGCCCTGAGAGACCTGATAAACAGGGGGAACTCAGAGGCGAAGGAGGCAGTAGCAGTGCAAGTAGAGCGTCTGCGCTGCTTCGACTATAAAAAATACATCACTCGCGCCCACAAATCTGGGGCCCTCTTGGCTTGGCTAGCTAACCCGGCTAGGAGGGGAGCGGTAATTTTGGAGCTTAAAGAACATAATGGGGAGGTCTGTTATAGTCAACAAAGCATTAATGACCGGTTCCTTGATTATTATACGGACTTGTATAAGAGTAAATTGACCCTGGTAGAAGACAACATAAATGGATTTGTACATGCAGTGGACCTACCGCACCTAGGTGAGGAGCAGGCAGATACGCTGGGTCAGGATATCGAACTCGGAGAAGTGAGGGGGCCATAAAACACATGGCTAGGAACCAGACGCCAGGGACAGGTGGTCTACCGATCGAATGTTACCTAGCGTACACTGAGCTGCTGGCCCCTAGACTGGTAAAACTATATAACGATGCGAAACAGATGGACAACTTCCCGCAACAACTTGGGAGGCAATCATTATTCCACTACTAAAACCCGGGAAACCGTCCTGGGACAGATCCGCATATCACCCACTTTCTATGCTTAATACAGATTACAAGATCCTGAGTCGTATTTTAGCCACCAGTCTTCTTCCCTATATGACAACACTAATACACTAATACACAGGGATCAATCCGGGTTCATCCCAACCAGGAACACGGCTATTAATGTACGGCGCCTCCTGCAGGTCTTGGAGGCCGATTCCTATCAGAAAGATGTTGCGACTGTCTTCGCAGTGGACATAGAAAAAGCATTTGATAGTCTAGAATGGCCTTACTTGTTCCAGGTAATGCGTAAATTTGGATTAGAGGATACATTTGTAGCTTGGACAGCCCTCAGGGCTCGAAAAATCATTTAATTTTTACTAGACCTGCAGGTTTAGTAACCTACAAAATCTACTCAACCTAACTGAAATGCACTTCACCTCTGCCTGTAAAAGCAAGCAAATGTGACAGTTAACAAGATTTAAAGGCATTTTTATTGCTCATTTACTTTGTGAGCAATAAAGATGCCTTTAAATCTTGCTCTCTTGTCACATTTCCTCTGCTTTCAGAGACAGAGGTCAAAAGTCAGTTTATTTTCCTACTCGCCAGAAGGGGCGAGTAGGACCTAAAAATAGCTTGCCCTAATTAAATCTGGCTCGCAAATGCGAGCGGGCGAGTGGATTTTTCGAGCCCTGGCCCTACTATATACAAACTCCACTGCAAGGATTAGAACGGGTGGGTTGATATCCGATACCTGTAAAGTAGGCCGGGGGACGAGGCAGGGATGCCCGTTATCCCCCCTCTTGTTTGCCTTGGCCATGGAGCCACTCGCGGCTAAGGCCAGGACAGGTCTACATTATCAAGGCCTTAATGTGTATGGGCAGACTCACCACATTGCGCTCTATGCGGAGGACTTACTAATGCTTTTGGCAAACTCGAGAGAAGCGCTATAGGAGCGAAGGATTTACTCCGCGACCTTGGAAGAGTAGCAGGGCTCAAAGTAAATTGGGCGAAGTCCTGCCTATTCCCGAAAACTGAAGTTAGCGCCGGCCCGCAAGAAACTGACGGCGTGAAGTGGGAGTACAGATGTTTGACATATCTAGGGACGCAAATATACCACACACAGGGGGATCTGCTGGAGGGCAATATAGGTAGAGCCATTAGGGGATCGAGAGGCAATTTTGATTTTTGGGGGGCACTCCCTCTGTCAGTAGCTGGACGAGTGGCCTTACTTAAAATGGTGACCCTCCCGAGACTGCTGTACTATTTTGGGACATTGCCGATTTGGATACCGGCTATATTCTGTACTCAACTCAAGATAATGGTTACGGGATTCCTATGGGGAACTGGCAGATGGAGGGTAGCATTGGGAGTCCTTATGAGATCAAGATCAGAGGGGGGGTCTGGCAGTGCCCGATTTTGAGTCTTATTACTTGGCAGCTCAGTTACAATGGCTCACGTGGGAGATTGCGTCTGGACTTTGAGGTACGGAGGAGCTCAGGGATGGAGCTCCATCGCTGCGGGTACTATACCAAATTGTTTTGAAGTTACCCATCCGACTTCATACTATCCCAGGAGCACTACGAACAGCACGGCAATGCTGGAATAAGAGCATGAAACCAGCACGAATTACATATCCCTATGCGCCTGAAATCCCCTTGTCCATGTGTGAGGCATTGCCGCATGGGGGTACCTGGAAGGGACTGACAATCTGGAGGGAGCGGGAATTGACTACTATAGGGGACTTATATGAGGACAATACTATGATTCCCTTCAATGACTTACAGGAACAATATGACCTGCCCAGAGGGGACTTTTTATTACACTCTGCGCTTAACGCGGCTATCCGGAAACATTGGAGGGAGGGCTTCAATGAACCACAGACATCGATGGGGTGTCAATATATAGTGACGGCGGCAGGAACCTTTAAAGCGGTCACGTGTCTATATAGGCGCATGACGCAGGAAATACTAGTGCCCTTGACTGCACTGTGGCTAAAATGGGAAGATCTGGGGGAGGAGATTCCGGAAAAGACCTGGGCTGATCTTGTGGAGCGGGCGTGGAAGAGATCCCAAAGCACTACTTTAGTTACATTTGCAAAGCTAAACTGCAGTAACCCCAGTCCGTAGATCAAAATACTGATTGTCTGTGTCACGCCTGGCGGGTGGGATGGGTGGGGGGGAAGCTTTAGAAGGATAGAACTGTTTTAGGATACAGGGTACTAACGACATGCGCATCAAATGTTTGTTGATTTGTACAAGATTCTTAGGTTATGGGTGGGGGGTGTGAATTCTATATGCAGCCAAGCTACCAAACGCACAAGTTACTAACTTGTGTAACGATATATCTGTAAGAGACAGTAGTTTGTGACAGATTCCTTACCTTAGAATATCCCCAGGCGTCAGGCTGGATCCGGAAAGTTTTTGCGTAGCAGTACCCTTGCGCGTCGGAAGGCGGCGTCGTGCGGCTCCGCGTCCGTTGTCGGCGTCGTGATCGCCGGGATGACGTCGCGGGCAGTACTTAGACGCCGCCCCTGCGCGCTGGCGTCAGTTATGTACACGACTTTCCGCGCCAGGAACGCAGAGCCATGCAAGAAGCTGACATAGGTGTCTGAAAAATACTAGGGCCCTGAAAGGGATGTCCTTAACCCTAGAAATCAGTTCGCAGAACGGGGAGGATGGGTGGGGCGGTAAGGAATCTGTCACTAACTACTGTCTCTTACAGATATATCGTTACACAAGTTAGTAACTTGTGCATCTGAAAGAGACACGTTAGTGACAGATTCCTTACCTTAGAATAGATACCCCAGCAATACCAACCCCGGTGGTGGGTCTGCGAACAGATCAGACAAGGAAGTCCTGGAGGACAGAACGGCCAAAGAAGCCGTCCCTCCGGACCTGACTGTCAAGGCAGTAATGCTTTGTAAATGTGTGCAGCGAGGCCCACGTAGCTGCCTGACAGATAACCGGCAGCGGAACACCGCGGCCTAAGGCCGTGGTAGCAGACGTTGCCCTGGTGGAATGGGCACGCAGCCCAACAGGAGGCTCCTTCTTAGCCAAAGAATAGCAGGTGTTGATGCACAAGGTAACCCAGCAGGAGATGGTTCGTTTGTGCACCGCCCGACCTTTTTTGGCGCCCACGTAGCCAACAAAGAGCTGGTCATCCACCCGGAAGTATTTTGTGCGGTCGATATAGAAGGAGAGCACACGTTTTGGGTCCAGACGGTGGAGCCTCTCTTCCTTTCTGGAAGGATGCGGAGGCGGAAAGAAGGTAGGCAAAGTGATGGTCTGCCCAATGTGAAAGGCAGTAACCACCTTTGGCAAGAAGGACGGACGCGTCCGAAGAACAACCTTGTCTGGATGAACAGACAGAAAGGGAGGTTTGCAAGATAGAGCCTGGAGCTCACTCACCCGCCGAGCAGAGGTGATGGCCACCAGAAAGGCTGTCTTCAGAGTCAGAAGACGAAGAGGACAGTTATGCAGAGGCTCAAAGGGAGCGCACATTAAAAGGTAAGAACCAAGTTCAAGTCCCACTGAGGCATTACAAACGGAACAGGAGGGAAGAGGTGTGTAATGCCTTTTAAGAACCTGTTAACAGGGGACTTGAAAAGGGAGGGCTGATCAGGGAGCCTGAGGAAGGCCGAGATAGCACAAAGATAACCCTTGATGGTACCCAGGGCAGAACCCTGTTGGGCCAGAGAAAGAAGGAACAGAAGGACCTCAGAAAGAGGGGCAGAAAGGGGATTCACAGCCTTTGCTGTGCACCATGCCACAAATTTGTTCCACCTGCAGGCGTATACCACCTTAGTGGAGGGAGGCCTGGCTGCCAGAATCACATCACAAACTTCGGGAGGCAAGTCGAAAGGAATCAACTGCCGCCGCTCAATCTCCACGCAAGCAGGTGTAGACTGGACAGGTTCGGGTGGAGGACCGTCCCCTGCTGCTGCGACAGAAGATCCTCCCGAAGAGGCAGACGGATCGGGGGATCTACGCTCATACTGAGTAGCTCGGGATACCAAACTCTTCGAGCCCAGTCCGGAGCCACAAGAATGACTTGGGCCTGGTCGTGCTGAATCTTCTTCAACACTCTGGGTAGAAGTGGTATAGGCGGAAAGGCGTACAATAGAGCCGCAACTCCACTCGTGACGAAAAGCGTCGCCGAGCGAGTTCCGCCTTGGAAATTCCAACGCGCAGAACTGATGACATTGCGCGTTCTCTTCGGTGGCGAATAGATCTCAACCAAGGCTCTCCCCACTGTAGAAAGAGTCCTTGCGCCACTTCCGAGTGAAGACGCCATTCGTGATCCATCATGCACCTGCGGCTGAGTTCGTCCGCCCTGGCGTTCAGGGAACCTGCCAGGTGTTGAACCATCAGGAACATGCCCTGATGTTCCAGCCATGTCCAGAGGCGCAGAGCCTCCTGACAAAGGTCCACGACCCCACCCCCGCCTTGTTTGTTGCAGTACCACATGGCGGTGGTGTTGTCTGTGAACACCTGCACTACCTTCCCTTTGACAGAGGGAAGGAATGCCTTGAGTGCAAGTCGGATCGCCCGGAGCTCCAGAAGGTTGATATGGAGCCGGGACTCCGCCGGAGACCAGAGGCCTCTGATCTCCGCCTCTCCCATGTGACCGCCCCATCCCAGAAGGGACGCGTCCGTCACAACTGTGTGCTCTGGCTGGGGAAGGGAGAGGGATCTGCCCATGACCCATTGCAGGTTCGAGAGCCACCACTGCAACTGTTTTGCAGTCCCCTCCGAGATCTGGACGTGATCGGACAGGTTGCCCTGGTGCTGCGCCCACTGGAACTTCAGGTCCCACTGCAGAGCCCGCATATGCCATCTGGCATGATTGACCAGCAGGATGCAGGAGGCCATGAGGCCCAGCAGCCTCAGGGTCATCCGTGCCGAAACCCAGGATAAAGGCTGAAAGATCGGAATCATAGCCTGAATATCCCGGACTCGCCGTTCGGGAGGATAGGCCCGAAACTGCGTCGTGTCCAGAACTGCTCCGATGAAAAGGAGCTGTGGAGAAGGAATCAGATGCGACTTCGGCACATTGATGGAGAACCCCAGCGAGTGCAGGAGTTCGGCCGTAGTCTGGAGGTGGGAGACGACTGCCTGGGACGAGCCCGCCTTCAGCAGCCAGTCGTCGAGGTAGGGGAAGACTGAAACCCCTGCCCGGCGCAGATGAGCTGCGACCACCGCCATCACTTTCGTGAACACCCGAGGGGCACTGGTAAGGCCAAAGGGGAGCACGGTGAACTGAAAATGCTCGCGGCCTACCGTGAACCGAAGGTAACGCCGGTGGGCCGGCAGGACGGGGATGTGGAAATAGGCGTCCTGCAAGTCCAACGCTACCAACCTGTCTCCAGGGTCGAGGGCAGTCAAGACCTGAGCTAGGGTGAGCATCTTGAACTTCTCCTTCCGGAGGAAGCTATTGACGTTCCGGAGGTCCAAGATAGGACGCATGTCCTCCTTGTCCTTTTTGGGCACCAGGAAGTAGTGGGAGTAGCAACCACGTCCTACTTCTGGGGTCGGAACATGCTCGATGGCCCTCTTGGCCAAGAGGGCCGTGACTTCCTTCTGCAGAAGTACCAAGTGATCCCCTGACATGCGGTGGAATTGAGGTGGCATGGCTGGGGGGTGGTCTCGAAGGGGAGGGAGTAGCCCTTCGGACAATGTCCAAGACCCACCTGTCCGAGGTGATGGGACGCCAGTGGTGAAGGTGATGGCGGACCCTGCCCCTACTGGCGTGCTGTGCACCTGAAAGGAGGGACTAGGAGGGCTTGGAGGCCGCGGGACGGGTTGGAGGTGGTGGCCTGACCCGCACGCTGGTTGCCCGAACCGCCACGGCGGTATCCACGTCCTCGGCCACGCGAAGACGCCTGCTGCGCGGGCCGGTGGCTGGGCTGCTGACGTGACTGGGCGCCCCTTCCGTGGCCACGATAGGGGCGAAAAGCAGAAAGGTAGCGGAGGGCGTGTAGCAGAAAGGCCCAGGGACTTGGCAGTAGCCCGTGAGTCCTTAAAACGCTCCAACGCATGCTCTGCTTTGGAACCAAAAGACCGACTCCATCAAAGGGCATGTCCATGAGAGTATTCTGGACATCCCCTGAAAAACCAGTGGTTCTCAGCCAGGTGTGGCGACGCAGCGCCACCGTCGTTGCAATAGATCTGCCCAGCGAGTCGGCGGTATCAAGGCCACAACGTATGGTGTATTTGGCCGCATCCCTTCCTTCCGCAATGGTGCGGGTAAGCAGTGTCTGGACCTCCTCAGAACACTGGGGCAAAACAGTCGCCACCGAATCCCACAAGGAGTGGGTATATCGGCCCAAAAGACAAGCGGTGTTGATGGACCGCAAGCCAGCACTGGAGGAAGAAAAACCCTTCTTCCCAAATTGATCCAGGCGTTTGGATTCCCTATCCGGAGGGGCGGTAGGGAAGGCGGTTTGGGAAGCGGAGGCTTGGACAACCAAGCTCTCAGGAGTGGGGTGGACAGAGAGAAACAAGGGGTCGCCCGGAGCTGGGCGATGGCGTTGGGACACGTTCCTATCCACAGGAGCCCCTGTGTTGGGCTTGGACCAGGCGCCCAAAGAACGTCAGTTAGTGCATCGTTGAACGGCAGCACAGTCTCCAAGGAGGAGGCTGCCGGCTGAAGCACTTCTGTCAAGAGATTAGTCTTGACCGTCACCGTAGGGAGTCGGAGATGTAAGGCTCCAGCTGCCCTACGCAACACCGTTGCAAAATTGGCTCCCTCCTCCGTAGCCACGGGAGGAGACAGCATGCCAGTGTCAGGGGAAGTATCCAGACCACTGGCATCCCTAGTTCCTCTGCCCAGTCCTCATCATACTGACACTCCTGTGCCAGAGGGTCCTCAGACCCCTCCCAGTCCTCCTGGTCCTCCTCCCGGTTCAAAATAAGGAGGAGGAGGGACATTGGGACCCAAGGTCCCATCGGGCGCCGGAACCGGCGTCGAGCGACGTCGGTCCGGCTCCATGTCCGGAGCCGGAGAGTACATGGGGACGACGCCGCCCGGAGCCCCGGGCGGCGTCAGGAACGGCACCGGAGACATCGACGCCGGCGGAGGCGTGTTCAGGTCGACCGGCGTCGATGGGGGTTGCGGTACCACCGGAGCCGGGATCGAGGCCGGGCCCAAAGCCGGAACCGAGGCTGGAGGCACGAGCGACGCCGGGACCGGAGTCGTCGGCGACGCCGGGGCAACCCCATCAGGGCCCGCGGGGCCCGAAGGCGCACGGAGGGACCTTGAGGCCCGAAGAGGCAGGCCATGGCCGACAGGAATTCCTGTACTTGGGCCGGATCCGCCCCCGAACCCGGGAAGGACGGGTATTGCGGGGCGACTCCACAGGCATGTCCGGGGCCGCGGGGGCAGGGACGGTGCCGGGAGGGGCCTCAGCCGAGTCGCGAGACCGGCGAGGCGAAGTCCTAGAGCGATGATGCTTTTGGACTTCTTGTGCTTAGACTTACCGGACGACGAAGACTTGGATCCCGGCGACCGGCGAGGACTCCGCGACCGACCCTCGACCTCTCACGCGACCGGGGTTTGGTGTGGCGCGGAGCCGACTGCCGGGCCTCGAGGAGCTTTCGAGACCGCTCTCGCAAAGCTTTCGGGTTGAGGGCCCGGCAGTCGGAACACGACTTCGTGTCGTGGCCTCGGCCGAGGCAGAAGAGACACTCCAGATGCGGGTCTGTGATGGACATCATCCGAGCACAGGCGTCGCAACGTTTAAAGCCGGGCATCCCTACGACACCTTGGATTCAATTCGAAAGAAACAGTGAAAAAATTCACCAAAAAAGTTAGTCAAAAAATGACTAGGGCACTGCTCTTCCCGGATCTGCGCTTGCTGGCGCGGAAAAAGAAGAACTGACGTCAGCGCGCAGGGGCGGCGTCTAAGTACTGCCCGCGACGTCATCCCGGCGATCACGACGCCGACGACGGACGCGGAGCCGCACGACGCCGCCTACCGACGCGCAAGGGTACTGCTACGCAAAATCTTTCCGGATCCAGCCTGACGCCTGGGGATATTCTAAGGTAAGGAATCTGTCACTAACGTGTCTCTTTCAGATTTGTATTACATGCAGTACCGATTTCGCTAATTGTATAATGTGTACTTTGGCATGGATCATTTCATAGAATGTACCTGTTCAGTCATCTAAAACTCAATAAAATTTGTTTAAAAAAAAATAAAAATAATCAAACTTAAAGGATAAGAACAGAGAAAGTCAAAAATAGAGCCTCCAGCAAAGAAGTTAAGACCCCAATATAACTCCTATGCTAGTGAACAAATAAAGTAGATGTAAGATTCTCTGGGAGACAACTCTCTAAAGTAAAACACAGTAAATAAAAAATAAGACTTGTTCTGGAGATTGAAGAAATTGCTACTAATTGAACTTTAAGGGGCAAGAACAAACAAATGTCTGTTGAGCCCTTTGCCATCAATAGGTTTCACAATCTGTTCAAGGCACTAATTAGAAAATAATTTCCATCTCGCCAAGTATACTAATTTAGTGCACGTTGGACAAATGCTGAACTCGAGCAGGAATGAGAACTAAGGGGCATATGTACGACCATTTTTTGCAGTCGTAAAAGGGAATGCGGCCCATTTGCGACCGCAAAATTGGTCAGTCCCATGTACAAACCATATTTTGTGAGTCGCTAACTGTTGGACTTGGCCCTTTTTGCAGGGTTATCCCCAAACTTTTTGATCTTCCTCCTATTTTTTCCTGACCTGTTGTTGTTGGTGGTTTTAGGACTCTGGGCACTTTACCACTGATAATCAGTGCTAAAGTGCATATGCTCTCTGTGTAAATTGTTATTATGATTGGTTCTCCCTTATTGGCATATTTTGATTAACTGGTCAGTCCCTAGTAAAGTGCACTGGGTGTGCCGGGGCTGGTAAATCAAATACTACTAGTGGGCCTGCAGCACTGATTGTGCCACCCACATGAGTAGCCCTGAAAAGATGTCTCAGGCCTGCCACTGCAGTGCCTGTGCGCAGTTTGCTAACTGCCATGGCGACTTGGCAAGTACACCCACTTGCCAGGCCCTAACCTTGCCTTTTCTTACATATAGGACACCCCTATGGCAGGCCCAAGGTACCCCCCTGGGCAGATTGCAGTGTATGTGAAAGGTAGGACATGTACTGATGTGTGTAACATGTCCTGATAGTGAAATACTGCCAATTTTGTTTTTCACTATTGAAAGGCTATCATGCCCCATAGGACAGAATGGGGAATGCTTAGTAACATTTTACAAGCATATCTTCCCATAGGGATAAGATAGAAAAATAAAGTTTAGGCTCTCTGAACTCAGAATTTAATAACACATCTTTTACTAAAGCTGGTTTTTCAATTGTGTGTTTGAAAATGCCACTTTTAGAAAGTAGGATATCAAAAAAGGGGTTGCGTCCGTTATGAGGACAGGGTGGGACGTGAAATAGTTTTGATGAACAAAAGGTACCCTGCCACCAGTTTTATAGGCTGCTATTTATTTCAGCAGGCTACGTAGCAATGCATTTAGTCATTGTACAATGCTTAACATTTAGCATTTAATCATGTCAGTTTTATACACTCATTTCAATTTTTTAAATAAGGCATTCAAAGATGCACATCTTAACATTTAAATGAAATAGCTGTGACATGTGAAATATACAAATGAATGTCACCGTACAAGTAAATGTGAAAAACATGAAACTGAGTGAAACAAAAAATGCAATACGTTAAAAAGAATACACCAGTACAACTCTAGGTTTTTAGTTATACATAACACTCTCTGTAAACCACCCTTTACTTAACTAAGAATCTAAACAGAGAAAGCATCCAGGGGTGAGTGTCTAAGTTTCTGTGGGGATTTATATGTTAGCTAAACCCTCTCCAGAAATAGAGATTGATTCATACACCCTTCTGGATTTAACGGAAATGCCGATGCGTTTTCAATCCTATGGCGATTTTAGGGATTTTCATCAGGGCTGATTAATACACGGTGTAATCTGTAAGGGATAATAAAACAAAAAAGGTTTGTGTTATACTATCTTGTGCCCTTTACCTCTGTAAGTACACATTCTAGCAACCTAAATGATATGGTACCTGTAGTTTAGGGTGCTTTCATTTCATCTGCACGATCTAACAAAGAGGGATTTTGAATCTGAAACAAGAATATTGAATTGCTTTAGTTTAGTGTCTGTAGGTTAAACCTTCTTTATTTACCGATACCATTACTAAGCTAGAGTGACTGCTTACTTGTTTTTAAACTTCTATTTATGTTGGATTATCTCTGCATTGAAGCAGTGGCGAGGCGCAATCAGAAGTTGTTCCCAATAAATTAGGTCACCAGCCATTTCATCAAAAATCTGCTTACTTGTTTTTAAACTTCGTCTTGGTTTGAGGTTTTACTGCTCATATAAACAAATTCAGCATAGGAGTTTGAAGTTCAGCGAATGTTTTATGACGAAATTGGTGAATTCTTTATGGGTCCACTTTATTGAATCAGCGACTTCCTGTTTGCAAACTTTCAAATTGAAAAATGCATCGGATCTGAGAACGCAGATCACGTCCTCTGAACAGGCAGGCAACTAAAGCTGGAAAAAGTAAGTAGATGCGCAACCGGCTGCTACAATTATAGTTGCTGCTTGAAGAGAAATGAAGTTAAACAAAGCGTGAGTGATATAATGTTGCTTCGTTCTCCATTTCAACTTTAGACACGAAAAGTAAATCAACCACTTTTGTCATAAAACATTCGCTGAACTTCAAACTCCTACGCTGAATTTGTTTATATGAGCAGTAAAACCTGAAACCAAGACGGAGTTTAAAAACAAGTAAGCGGATTTTTTATGAAATGGCTGCTCTGTCCTAAGAATTAAATAGATGGATTACGCGTTCAACGAATAGATACAATGTTGTATGTTTTCTCCGGTTTGATTCTAGATAACAAACGTTTGAAGAATTCCACAAACCAAACTCGCTGGTGACCTAATTTATTGGGAACAACTTCTGATTGCGCCTCGCCACTGCTTCAATGCAGAGATAATCCAACATTAATAGAAGTTTAAAAACAAGTAAGCAGTCACTCTAGCTTAGTAATGGTATCGGTAAATAAAGAAGGTTTAACCTACGGACACTAAATTAAGCAATTCAATATTCTTGTTTCAGATTCAAAATGCCTCTTTGTTAGATCGTGCAGATCAAATGAAAGCACCCTAAACTACAGGTACCATATCATTTAGGTTGCTAGAATGTGTACTTACAGAGGTAAAGGGCACAAGATAGTATAACACAAACCTTTTTTGTTTTATTATCCCTTACAGATTACACCGTGTATTAATCAGCCCTGATGAAAATCCCTAAAATCGCCATGGGATTGAAAACGCGTCGGCATTTCCGTTGAATCCAGAAGGGTGTATGAATCAATCTCGATTTCTGGAGAGGGTTTAGCTAACATATAAATCCCCACAGAAACTTAGACACTCACCCTTGGATGCTTTCTTTGTTTAGATTCTTAGCTAAGTAAAGGGTGGTTTACAGAGAGCGTTCTGTACAACTAAAAACCTAGAGTTGTACTGGTGTATTCTTTTTAACGTATTGCATTTTTGTTTTACTCAGTTTCATGTTTTTCACATTTACTTGTACAGTCACATTCATTTGTATATTTCACGTCACAGCTATTTCATTTAAATGTTGAGATGTGTATCTTTGAATGCCTTATTTAAAAATTGAAATGAGTGTATAAAACTGACATGATTAAATGCTAAATGTTAAGCATTGTACAATGACTAAATGCATTGCTACGTAGCCTGCTGAAATAAATAGCAGCCTATAAAACTGGTGGCAGGGTACCTTTGTTCATCAAAACATTTAGAAAGTAGGCATTTTCTTGTTTAACCATTCTGTGTGCCTCTGCCTGTTTGTGTATTGACTGTCTGGTTTTGGAGTGACAGGGGCTGGGGAGGTGCATTCTCTCAGACAGCCACCGGGGGAGGGAGGGAGGGGGGGGGTTGATGTGTGTCCTGCCTCTCCTGAATGAGTCAGGGCTGGGCTGAATAGACCTGAGCTGCATTCAGATTAGGGGGAGGAGTTCTCACTAGCACCTGAATAGACCCGGTCTGCATCTAGAGTGGTGGGAGGAGATTTCTCTTGCACCTGAATAGGGCCTGTCTGCCTTACACAATGCTGTCTCCACCTCCTGCCGGGCAGCTGCACAAGAGAGGACAGAACTGGTTTGGACTGGGCTCAGAGACCCTTGCACAAAGAGAACAAAGACATTTTGGGGTATAATTATTAGACCTAAAACCCCTGAACTTTAGACTACTTCTGGAATCGAGAGGAACCGTTGCCAAGGAGAAGAGCTGGAGAAACTGAGGAGGAGTACTGCCCTTGCTGTGTGTCTGGGGTTGGCCTGCAGTTGCTGTTTCTGCCAAGGAAAGGAGAAGGACTTTGCTGTGTGCTGTGTCCCCTGCTTGAGGAAAGTCTTCAAGGGCTTGAGTAGAGCTTGCCTCCTGTTTTGAAGTCTCAGGAACACAAAGACTTCACCCCCAGCTCCCATGAACTTCCTTGCTGGGAGTTCTGACCTGCCAAGAAGTGCCTGTGACTGTGTGGGGCCTCTGGAGTTTGTTTCTGCTGCGGGGAGCAGGAAAGCAACGCAACAACAAGAAAATCGACGTATCGCTCTTCTTGCGACAGTTTTCCGATGCAACGCCGTGGTGCGAGAAGAATCTCCACGCATCGCCGCACCGCTGCTGAAACTGACGCAGCGCCTATCGCCGCTGCAAGAATCGACGCATCGAGGGATCGCAGCAGAAGTCGTCGACGCAGCGCCACTCGACGCCGCCGCATCGTTCGCCGACGCATCCCGGATTTCCACGCATCGTCCCTGTGTGGCAAGATTTCCCCGATGCATCACCCACGGATCGGAGTCGTCTCAGAATCGACGCATCGCTTCCCCCTACAGAACGGACCCGACGCACCGCTCCCCTGTGCCCGGCAGAACTGTTGCATCACATCCACGAAGGTCTCAGGAATCGGCACATCTCTTTGTTTTTCGACGCTTCCCATTGCTGCGGCTGTTTGGCTTGGTGAATTTTGTCGCAACGACAGGTACTTTGCAAGAAATCACGCATCCATAGTTTTCTATGGACTCAGTTGCTAAAACCTTTTGAAAGTCATTTTTCTTAATACTTGTGTGTTGGATTGTTGTCGTTTTGGTCTTGTTAAGTTTAGATAAAGATACTTTGGTGTCCATTTGTGGTGTTATCACTGTGTTACTGCGAGTGTTGGTACAAATACTTTACACATTGCCTTTGGGATAAGCCTGTCTGCTCGTGCCAAGCTACCAAGGGGGTGAGCAGGGGTTATCTAGAGTGTGTATCCCCCTTACCCCGACTAGAAGCAAGGGTCCCTATTTGGACAAAGGTACCTACCTCTGCCAACCAGAGACCCCCATTTCTAACATTCGTGGTCAGTGGTGAGGATTTGAACTTTTATTTGTACTTGACCCACAGTGATTGGTGTACATCACTAGTTTAGTGCAGACCACTACGCAACCACATACTGTGTTTTATTTTTGTTCTATTTTTGATCTGACCCATGAGTATCCACGCACCATGTCTCTGAGTAGTAAACCAGCAAGTGAGGCTGCAGAATCGGAGTTTGACATTGAAATGTTAAGTAGTTACAAAGTAGAGCAACTCAAGCAGTTCTGCAGGAGCTTTGTATGTCCCATGAGGAGCAACTCTAGAAAAGAGGAGCTACAGAAGGCCTTAGATTCCTGGTGGGAGGCCAGAGAAGCTAGGGAGACAGATGATGCAGATGAGGATGCGGTGTGCCAGAAGGTCGTTTCAGATCCCAGGATTTGCCTATTGGGAGAGCAGCCTCTAGGGCTGGCAGCAATCAGTCTTCCAGGAATTTTTCTCCAGAGGATTTGGAGGAAAGGCAAAGGGCCAGAGATCATGAGTTAGAGGTCATGAGAATAAAAGCAGAAGAGAGCAGGAACGCTTATGCCTTGGAAGAGAAGAAATTGATCGTGGCACATGAACTGAGAATGAGAGAGCTTGATGAGGAGCTCAGAAGGCTTGAGGCCATGAGTGTCTTAGCTAAGAAAAAGGGCATGTGTGTAGCTCTTGAAGTGAGCTTGGCTGGTTTGGAGGTGGAGTCCAGCTCAGATGGTGGCAGCAAAAATGTAGTGTCTAGTGCTGAGGGAGAAGTACACACACCCAGAGATGTGGCGCCTGACTAGAAGGAGAGGGTTGACATACATCAAGGGGTTCAGGGTTATGAGGTAGCTCCAGTGGTGTGCAGTGTCCCTGAGGTGGATTGGGGAACTGGCACAGGGGTTCATATTCCTAGTGGTGGGAGGGACACTCTACTGACTCTAGATGAGAGGTGCAGGGAGAGGGGTTCCTCCATGGTAGCAGCCTTGGTGTGTGTGTGTGAGAAGACCGCCCAGAAGAGTGTGGGTTGAGTGACAGAGACAGTCAGACATTGTCTTGCCAATCTCAGGAGAGTGGTGTGGGGTACTTGTGTGAGGCACTGGATGGTGAGGCAAACAGTAGCTTGGTTAACACATGTGTGGGGCTGTGTGATTCGATTGTTGGAGAGCATATTTTAAGTCCCGGTTTTCCAGAGCTATGCCAACAGCCGGTGAAGTGTGAGTTCTCTGACCACTGGGAGCTTGCACTGGAGGCAGACCTTTTGGTGGATTCCAGAGGGTCTGAAGAAGCTTTTGGGAGTGGTCCTGAGGGGGGTGGCTCAGGTTTTCCCCAACTAAGTGAGGTAGGGGAGGTTGGTGGTAGCCCAGATAGGTCCCAGTGTAGTGGGAGGGGTGTAGGGTCCCAAGTCCTGTCTCAGAGGAGTAGGAGTGGTCTGTGTCCCAAGGTGCCTGAAACCCAGTCCCAGGGCCTGGTTGGTTCATGGAGTGAACACCAGGAGGGGAGCCTAGTCTGTGCCGAGAGGCCATCCCCTGAGGGGGATCCCAAAGTGTCAGGTGAACTGGGGGGGACTGATGTTACAAGCATCCCGCCAGTTCTGGTGTCTGGCAGCACCGCTCCAGTGGGGAGGGTGCATGAGTCCAGAGAAAAGGGTGAGGGGGTGGGGGGGCAAAGTCCCCAGTGGAAGGACCAGTGGGGGTCAGGAATTGCCAGCTCTGAGGTCAGAGCACCCCAGGACCGACCCTGGTGAGGCCACTTCTGGCCTGGGGGGTCTTCATGCTCCGTCAGCTGGACAGGAGGCTGGAGACCTGCGCCAGGCGGACTCTCACACAACTCATGAGGAGTGTGTTTCCCTTGGGGGAGGGGGGGTCAGTGTACTGTTCCGGAAGTCCTGGGTGGCCAGACACAGGTCCAGCCTAAGGGTACAGACCCTGGGTTGGAGGACCAGGTTCAGGGTATCCCCCCTGACCTGGAGGAAGGGGCGACTGCTAACAGTGCCCCTACCAGTTTGTCTTCTGGGGGTACCACTTCAGGTGGGAGGGTGCAGAGCCCCAGGGTGGAGGACTGGTGTGGGAGAGCCCACCCCAGTCCTGTGTCCAGCCGCAGGGTACAGACCCTTGGCTGGTGTACCAGTTGCAGGATAGCACCCCTGAACTGGTGGGAAAATTGTGCAGAACACCTGCCACAGGTGCCCTGACAATTCTGGAATCGAGGGGGACTGCTCCCAGTGGGGGGGTGCAGAGCCCCGGGGAGGGGAACAGGGTGTGGGAGAGCCCAGCCCCGTCTCCTGTCCAGCCGCAGGGTACAAACCCTGGGCTGGTGAGCCAGTGTCAGGATGCCAGACCTGACTTGGAAGGAGGGAGAGTGGACAAAAGGTGCCAGGCACCTGGGGCTACCGCCCCCCACTTTCTGACGCCACAGGGGATAGAGGGGCCTGAAAGGCATGAGGCCTGGCTCTCATCACTGACAGTTGTCAGTGGCCACTGTGGCTTGCTGTCCTGGTGGACAGAGTTGCTCCTGGGAGGGGGACAGAAGTCACACCCCAGGGGTGTACTGGGCCACACCACTGTGTTGGCCATGTGGGTACTGTCTGCCGGTTGGGACACATCTGTGAGCAAAGTAAGTTTAGGCGCTGCACAGATGGGGTCCACAGGTGAGGAGAAAGGTTCCCCATGGGTTAGCTTAGTGGGCCCTGAGAGTATGGATAGAGGGATCCAACTAGTTTCAGGAAGGCGTAAAACGGGAATAGACACCTGCTGTTGCGGGCCAGGTCCCATGTTCTATCGCCCCAAGCAGGGAAGCCCATCGAGGTATGGATTGGTCTACCCTAGCTTTAGGCTGGAAGGGGTTGTGTTGGACTGGGCCATTTGTGCAGGGTTATCCCCAAACTTTTTGCTTCTTCCTCTTATTTTTTCCTGACCTGTTGTTGGTTTTAGGACTCTGGGCACTTTACCACTGCTTATCAGTGCAAAAGTGCATATGCTCTCTGTGTAAATTGTTATTATCATTGGTTCTCCCTGATTGGCATATTTTGATTTACTGGTCAGTCCCTAGTAAAGTGTACTGGGTGTGCCGGGGCTGGTAAATCAAATACTATTAGTGGGCCTGCAGCACTGATTGTGCCACCCACATGAGAGCCCTGAAAAGATGTCTCAGGCCTGCCACTGCAGTGCCTGTGCGCAGTTTTCTAACTGCCATGTCGACTTGGCAAGTGCACCCACTTGAGAGGCCCTAACCTTCCCTTTTCTTACATATAGGACACCCTTATGGTAGGCCCAAGATACCCGCCTGGGCAGGGTGCAGTGTATGTGAAAGGTAGGACAGGTAGTGATGTGTGCAACATGTCCCGATAGTGAAATACTGCCAATTTAGTTTTTCACTACTGAAAGGCTATCTTGCCCTATAGGACAGAATGGTGAATGCTTTGTAACATTTTACAAGCATATCTTCCCATAGGGATAAGATCGAAAAATAAAGTTTAGGCTTTCTGAACACAAAATTTAATAAACATCTTTTACTAAAGATGGTTTTTCAATTGTGTGTTTGAAAATGCCACTTTTAGAAAGTAGGCATTTTCTTGTTTAACCATTCTGTGTGCCTCTGCCTGTTTGTGTATTGACTGACTGGTTTTGGAGTGACAGGGGCTGGGGAGGTGCATTCTCTCAGACAGACAGCGGGGGGGGGGGTTGAGGTGTGTTCTGCCTTTCCTGAATGAGTCAGGGCTGGGCTAAATAGACCTGGGCTGCATTCAGAGTAGGGGGAGGAGTTCTCACTAGCACCTGAATAGGCCCGGTCTGCATCTAGTGTGGTGGGAGGAGATTTCCCTTGCACCTGAATAGGGCCTGTCTGCCTTACACAATGTTGTCTCCACCTCCTGCCGGGCAGCTGCACAAGAAAGGACAGAACTGGTTTGGACTGGGCTCAGAGACCCTTGCACAAAGAGAAAAAGACATTTTGGGGTATAAGTATTAGACCTAAAACCCCTGAACTTTAGACTACTTCTGGAATCAAGAGGAACCTTTGCCAAGGAGAAGAGCTGGAGAAACTGAGAAGTACTGCCCTTGCTGTGTGTCTGGGGTTGGCCTGCAGTTGCTGTTTCTGCCAAGGAAAGGAGAAGGACTTTGCTGTGTGCTGTGTCCCCTGCTTGAGGAAAGTGTCCAAGGGCTTGAGTACAGCTTGCCTCCTGTTTTGAAGTCTCAGGAACACAAAGACTTCACCCCCAGCTCGCCTGAACTTCCTTGCTGGGAGTTCTGACCTGCCAAGAAGTTCCTGTGACTGTGTGGGGCCTCTGGAGGTTGTTTTTGGCTGCTGGGAGCTGGAAAGCAACGTAACAACAAGAAAATCGACGTATCGCTCCTCTTGCGACAGTTTTCCGATGCAACGCCGTGGTGCAAGAAGAATCTCCATGCATCGCCGCGCCGCTGCTGAAACTGACGCAGCGCTTATCGCCGCTGCAAGAATCGACGCATCGCGGCAGCGCTGCTCGACGACGTCGCATCGTTCGCCGCTGCATCCCAGATTTCCACGCATCGTCCCTGTGCGGCAAGATTTCCCCGACGCATCACCCGCGGATCGGAGTCGTCTCAGAATCGACGCATCGCTTCCCCCTACAGACCGGACCCGCGCACCGCTCCCCTGTGCCCAGTGGAACTGTCGCATCGCATCCACGAAGGTCTCAGGAATCGACGCATCTCTCTTTTTCGACGCTTCCCATCGCTGCGGCTGATTGGCTTGGTGAATTTTGTCGCAACGACAGGTACTTTGCAAGAAATCACACATCCATAGTTTTCTATGGACTCAGTTGCTAAAACCTTTTGAAAGTCATTTTTCATAACACTTGTATGTTGGATTGTTGTCGTTTTGGTCTTGTTAAGTTTAGATAAAGATACTTTATTTTTCTAAACCGGTGTGGTGTCCATTTGTGGTGTTATCACTGTGTTACTGTGAGTGTTGGTACAAATACTTGACACATTGCCTTTGGAATAAGCCTGTCTGCTTGTGTCGAGCTACCAAGGGAGTGAGCAGGGGTAATCTAGAGTGCATATTCCCCTGACTAGAAGCAAGGGTCCCTATTTGGACAAAGGTACCTACCTCTGCAAACCAGAGACCCCCCATTTCTAGCATTCACCTATTAGCGACTCGCAAAATATGGTTTGCGACTCGCTATTAGGAAGGGGCGTGCCAAGTGCATCCCTTCCTAATAGCGAGTCTGAGTGCAATGTATGAATGTTATGCTACCGCATTTGCGGGCACAAAACACTCTCAGCTTACCACCCTTTTCAAAAGGGTGGTAAGCCACTCGCAAACGGGTAGGGGTCCCCAGGGGACCCTTTCCCCTTTGTGAATGGGTGTGAAAATATTTTTTAAGAGCAGGCAGTGGTCCCAGGACCACTGCCTGTCCTTAAAAAATGAAACTGAAAAGTTTCATTTTTCTTTTTTAAATGCACCCCGTTTTCCTTTAAGGAAAACGGGCTGCTTTAAAAAAAAAAAAAAAACTGCGTTATTAAAAAAACAGCAGTCACAGACATGGTGGTCTGCTGACCCCAGCAGGCCACCATCCCTGTGAGTGCTAGCCATTCCCAATGGGGTCGCACATTGAGACTGCCTCATGAATATTAATGAGGCATGCAATTTGCGACCCCATTGAAATATAAACAGTGTCTGAGACACTGTTGTACATTCACTTTTGTGAGTTGCAAATTGCAAGTCGCAATTTGACTCAATTTGCGACTCGCAAATGTGAATGTTCGTACATCTGGCCTCAAGTTCTCTTAGCCCTCTCCAGGAACAAAAAGTGGATATACGTTTCGGGTCTTTCTGATTTTTCAAAACTTATATAGAAGAACTGGCATCAAAGAAGAAGCACACTGAAGTGGAAAACGTCAACCCAATCAGAACGTTTTCTGCACAAACATTCTTGCCACAGAAATTGCCAGGAGCCAAAAAAAAAAAGCACACTTGCAGTTGGCACTGAGGGAACAGATATCCACAGGAGTGCCCGGCTTGTCGAAATTCTCCTTTAAAACACCTTTGTTTGTCTCACTTGGAGTTTGCTTAAGTGAGTCTCCATCCACTTCTGTATTCTGCACTCGAGCTTTGTGAACAGCCAAGAACAACAAATGGGTCCAGACCCAATAAATGTATCTACGTTGCTTCATTGCAAAGCTTCCTAAAGTCCACACTCCCTCTTGCTGACCCAAGGCATGACTGGCATAGTGTGTCACTGTTGGAGCATTATAGTTCTGCACAGAGGAAATTCTATCAGTGCTAGCACAAAGGCCTGAATATGAAGCTCAGACCACTGAGCCTTCCAAAGTCTATGAATAAAATGACTGTCAAGGGACACCAAACATAGGAGTAAGATATCTGTGATAAGTAGCAGTTGAAGTGAACCTCGCTGGCATGGCTTCCAATTGAGGAGGTTCTGAGGGAAGGCCCACAAGGGTCATATAAATTTACACTGAACAGGACCCACTGGGTCTCAAGGCTCCTGAGAAGGGAGCTTTCCACAGAACTGGACGAAGGACTAAAAGGATTGAAGCCATCAATTCCAAGAGGGATAAAATTTATCAGCCCTCAACATAGTTTCTGTCTAGAAGAGAACTAGTCAAAATTTCTACAGTTAATTTCAAACATCCCAAATAAAGTCTTATCTCCAGGTGAGAATCTGAAAAAATCTCTAGAAATATAAAGAAAAACCCAGGCTCTGAAAGAGTGTAGTGTAGTTCCTATTTCCCTAATAGGCTCTGCGCATTGGAATAATATAACCTATAGGTTTGACATAGGACTAAGGTCGGTATGTCCCTATCGATTATATTAAACTTAATTACCTGTTCCAGCTAGCTCAGAGGCCACTAGAAACTCCTTGAGAACAAGGGAGTAGTTTCTGGCAACCAAAAAACATGACAACTTTGTTTCCCTTTAGAAGCGGAACATGTCTCAGAATCGTGGAAACAATAGATAACAGTTTCACTCATTCAATCGTACATGCTTAGTTTCTACAGAGTTACACAGAAAGGAAAGACGGGCGTTTCAATAAAAGGGTTTTATTGAACAGTCTTGTTTCTCGGGTAAGAGATATGTGCTGTTATGATCACAAGACAGTACGCAAGATAAATAATGTACAGCGTAAGCAGTAGAAATAAATACTGCGCTAGCATTATCTTTTAGCATATATTCACGTACATAAATGAACATGAGCTAAGAATGCGGGTACTCATTCGATGCGTCTCTAAGCTAGTTCTACCCCAATGTACCTAACCTAGTCTAGGTGTAGGGAAAGATAGAAGTAGGTGGAGTATTCTCTAATATGGTAGACTAAGAGTGTGTTAAGTCTAGTATGCCAAGAATCCCTCTAGGATCTAGTCAGCTCCATACCTTGAGAAAGAGAGATGGGAATCTCCTGCCGGATCTGAAACTCTAACACCCCGCGAAGGGAGTCAGAACACTGGAAGCTGGATTCGTCTGCGTGCAGAAATGACAGCGTCTTCTCAGTGCGTCAGGCCGGGATACGGGCTCCTCTGAAGTCGAGGTCTCCTCTAACTTGCTTGGGCAAGGGAAGGTATATTTATACCTGGTAGGTGTCGTGGAATGTTAGCATTGACGTGAAGTCGGACAGAGGACGACGTCAGGAATGAACCCTTAAGGTATAACGGTTCATACATAATAGATGAGTTCTTGGAGAAATCAATAGTCCTGTGCTAGGGAACTCCCGAAGCTTAAGGGTCTGGTTTCTAAGAACTCGTTGTGACGTTAGGGTGGACGGATGTCGGTGACCATGCCTGTATTTGGAGTGCACGGTTAATGCCTAAATAAGGACTGGGATTCTATGCCTATATAAGGGCTAGGCGAATTGTGCCTATATAAGGACATGATTCAGGAAAACCTATATACGGACCCCTAAAGCGGAATACAACACCCACTCCATCTTCGATTGAACGATAATACTAAATGCTAAACATTTTAAATGCTAAACATAAAATTGAGTACCACATATCGCTAAAAACATTTCTAAAAGCATTTTAAAAGAAGCTCAAAACTGTTGAAATGCAATAGGTACTGTACATTTAAAGCATTGCTTTCATTCTAAGCATATAACGGAAGTGGAATACAACGTGTATAAAACAGTAATATATACATATGGTCGATAAGTTCATACAATCAAAGACATTTGCATATCATGGAAGTAAATGAAATGTTAGACAAGTAAGGTGACAATGTGTCCCTGGAAGTGTTCAAAGAAGTACGTTTTATGAGACTAGTTCTACTGTAAGCAGATTGTTCAATTGCCATGTCATTTCAAAAATATTTAAAAAAGAAAAAAGTTCAATTCTGGGAAAAGTTCCAAGTTTGAAAATATGAAGGCCAAATTTTATTGTTGCCCTGGTACACTGTGAGCCGAATCAAAGTCAGTGTATGGGTCTGGCGTAAACATTAGATCATCTATGTCCGTAGCCAAAATATCATCCACCGAAGTCGGTGACATTTGGAACACCTCGTTCAGAAGGTTAATTGCACAGAGATGAGAAACATCGCCTTCAGCAGAAGATGCAATGTTCGCGTCCGTTGTTACCTGTGTGCCCGTTGATCCATCTCGTACCTCAGCAGCAGCCGGAAGCGCCTGCGAGATCTCAATGAATTCTGTCATCAGGATTGGTAGCCTCTGGGGACAACACACAGCATGGGCCGTTATCGGGTCCAGCAGAGTATCGATATCCGTCGGCATGACTTTTGGGAGTGTTAGACAGGTGTCTAGCACGCATTCTTCACCGCAAAACAGGCAGCGTAGAACAGGTAAGATACAATCTTGCCAGATTGGTCTGAAGGACAGGAACCACGTTGTATTAAGTTCCCGTAGACGAGGCATGCCCAAAAGCTGTACTATTCGCTCACGGCATTTCCATTCAAGGAGGGCTCTCTCCAAATCGCTCAGAGTGACGTTAGCGAAGAGGCTTGCCATAGCGTAGTAGGAGGAATAGAAACAGAATTCCTGCAACAAGTGCTAGAATTAACGGCACACCACCAAACACCGAATGTGCAAAGTTTGGGATGATTCCGAGGACAGCCTGGAAAGGTGCTAATAGTCCGGAACAGATGGTCTTAAATACATGTACAATTCCGCTTGTATCTGACATGTTGAAGATACGTCCTATCATTTCTACGAAATGTATAGGGCAGTTTGCATGAATTAAAGCTTGAATCTCAGCCGAAGTCCTTGCAACTTGTAGATCATAGGTTTCTTTGGCCGAGGTCAAAGGCACTGATTGTTGTATAAGCATGGCTTTCATTCTGCTTAAAGTATCAAATCGAATAAAAGAGACATTCAACGAAGGCCATAGAGGCGACTCCCTGACTGTGTCTATTGGGGCAAACAATACTTGCATACAGCAAGTGACCCTGGAGTTGACCGTTACTAGATATGGGATGCCTGGCAACATGCCACAGCAACTCTGATCATTCAACATGAGGTAACTCCCATTAGAAAGTTGTCCAAACGTTGGATTAATCACAGCAGCTGGTGTACCCTGCTGGTGGCAGGACAAGTTTGCCACAGAACCATTACAAGCCCCGTGTAAAGAAATGTCCTGACAAATCAGTGAACCGCTTAGTGCACTTTCACAGTGTGTACCGCTTAGAAACACTTCACGATCCCCACTCCAACATCTGTATTCGTAAGGTAAATTCCAGGATGTCTTAATGTATTCTTTACCCAACCTATCATATTTGCTTGCTTGCATCTGTTTAAGGCAATACTGAAACTGGAAAGTAGTCACAGGTAGACTAATTTTGCTGTGAATAAGCCATTCTGTAGCTGATTTTTCTGCCACTGTAAATGGTAATTTTTCAAGTTTTTCAATGCTCAGTACTGTATATTTTGCTCCCCTTTGTGCCAGTTCGATCTGTTTATCAGTTAGATTGTATTCTGCAAACAGAGCCGTCGTGTTGATAAAACGCCAAGGCACATAGCCCGCACGCAAAGATTGCAGCGTCCAGCTTAATAACATAATAGAACGTAACTGAGACTGGCCTTGCTGTAACATTGCTAAATCTTGTTCCAGTATGTCGATAGCAGAGGATACAATACTGTCCAATGAATAAATTCTGGAGGACAAAGTTGTTAACCCATTGTCGACCACAGAGAGAGTTCTCTCTAAATTAATACGATCAAGTTCACGTATTCGTTCTGCGGCCTCCATCTGTGACACCTTCCGTGCTTCATTATAAGCAGCATAAATGCCGGCATATATGAAACGTTTTTGACGCGGTTTTCTTGGTCCAAGCAAGAATTCCCTAAGGTCTGCGTCTTCTTTAAGTAAAGATAAGTGTTGTTTCACATCCTTAAGTGTAGATTTTTGCAGCCAATCGAGGCATAATTTTCCTACACTGTATGTTGTTACTACCCCCGGATGCTGTCTTTGGACGTATCGTGGGTCTGGCCTATGAATAGTAAACCCCTGTCTTTTATTCAGGAATCTCCCTTGACAGTTGTTTGTGTCTGTGGGCCAGATCAACCATTTTCTTCAATCAGGATTTGTTCTGTTGAGTTGTAGTATGGTGTCAACTGTAACCGCTGCCTGTGTATTGTTATCACTTGCAGGTGTTGGTACAGAAGGTGCTTTCATGTCTTTAATCTTGGCTAAACCAAGGCAAGACGTTTGTTGGACAGTGTCATTCAAAAACATTATTTGCTGAGGGACGATACAGGCTCTAATTAAAGCTTCTATCCCCTGCACTTGCCAATCTTTAGTACCCCAGACAGATTTTGTGTCTATTGTGTCTTTCCATAAGTCGAAACCCTGTCTAGACAGTTGGGTAATAAATGCTGCAGAGTAAATCTGTTTTGTATTTGTTAACATAATTTTCAGTCCTGTTTTGTTTACATTTCTATAGTAAAATGTTTCTGGATCAGATGTATTGTATCCTGAAAAATATGGAAACTTTTAGCAAATGTTTTTGAACTACCTTTTGGTGGTGTAGGACAATGCTCCCATTGGTTAAACAAACACTTTTCTAGGTGTTGCAGATTTATGCCAAAAATGATGACCATAGTGGTTATAGCAATACAGCAGTTCATAGTCTGATGAACCCTATAAATATTCATTATTAGAAAATGCAGCAGATTTTTCTAGGTCAAACATCATATAATTTACAGTTTCAAAGTCCCAATCATCAGAGTAGGTACTAGATGAAACAAAATCATTTAGTGAAATCTTAAATAAATGTGGAATGTTCAAATGTTCCGTCGGGCCAAAAATATCAAAATCAGTTTTGTCCCACACTATACCATCCTGTATAGGAACGGCTGTGATGTTCACTGCAGACAAGTCTCTTGTTTCACGATGGGATGATTTGTGAGGTTTCAAAAGTAAGTTCACTTCTTTTCTTTCAATGTCCAAATGGATGTATCTCCCATTTATAAGCACGCTCCTAGTAATAACCAAAGCTAGCCAAAGCAGGAAGAAAAATATTCCAGAAATAACCCAAAGTTCAATCCATGGTGAAACTAGATAAGTCTTTTTCAAAAAATTTAAAAAGTATTGTACTTGCTGTTTAAAAGTTTTCGATGCTGGCGACGTCTCGGGCTCACTCGGATCCTCGGAAAACGTATCAAAGTTAATGAAGTAGCCAGAAGCAGTTCTGTCAATTGTTGGAATTGCATCAGGATTTGTAGAAATCGCTGGTACCAGTTGATCACTTGTTACATTGGTGTAGACAGGTGTATTTGGACGAACTGTTACTTGTGTTTCAAGAGGGATGAGTTCCATAGCATTGTTGCTCAGTCCTTCATCTGTTACTGCTGAATTCTCGATGGTTATGAGTCTTTCAGTCTGAACCTCTTGGATAGTAGTGAGAGGAGTGTGTCTGCTACTAGGTCGGAGTCCACGAGGCCTACTATTTAGTATTGGCCACATACTGTGGTTTGATGAGGTCGATGGACACAAATCTTTTCTCCTTTTTTCCAGCAAGGGGCGGCAGAAGTACTGTTCTTGTTCCGTGTATGGCTAGGACAGGTACTGGTTGTCTGTATGAAGGTCCAAATTCCTTCTTGTCCGCAATTTTCTCTCTGACTAGATCCCCAACTTTTGGAATCCAGTCAAGCCTTGCTGGGACCGCCGGTTTTTCCCCAGTGGTGGTTGGCTGCAGGAATACGTTGCTTTGTTTCGATCTTAGTTCATTTAGATCCTGTAAAACAGCCAAACGATCTTTGATATCAAAGGGTTTATTTTCCACCACTGTGCCTCTACATTCCAGATCGGGCACCCACATTCTTGTCCCAAATAGGACCTCATATGGAGTGACCCCCCCTAGAGAACTTCTTGGCAAGTTGTTTAATGAGCGTTGGACCCCATAAAGATGTTTGACCCACCCATCACCCGAACCTAATACCCTAGCTGTTATAGACTGCTTTATGTCCCGGTTTTTCCTTTCCACAACAGAATTTCCCTGAGGATGAAACGGAGAGGAGTACCGCAATGCAACGCCCAGACTGGCCATGGCGTCTTTGTAACCCCGAGAGCTAAACGCAGGGCCCTGGTCAGAATGTTGCGTGCCTATTGCGTATGTGCTGATAAAGACTCGCAAATCTTTTATAACAGTTCGAGCGTCAGCCGAGCGCTGAGGCCATATCCATAGGAACCTTGACTTAGTATTTGTGGGATTGCACTTGTCCATGAGGACGTCTGTGCATGGATAGTCTAATGCTGTCTAACAATGGTGTCTGTGCTGGGCAGCTACATTCGTAGCATGGTGTCTGGTGGCTTTCTCGCTGTATTTTACAGTCTATGCAGTTATTGATGAATATGTGTATTTCTGTATTCATCCCAGGCCACCCGTACATCTCTTTTAATGTCAATATTGTTTTAGAGATCCCTTGATGTGACAGACCCTCCCCCAAATGTGTTTCATAAATCAAAGCTGCTCTACATTCCATGTTTGGAATTACTCTATCCCCCACTCCAGGGATTTGAGCAAAAGGAACGTTGTTCGCATCAATTACATATGAGTACTTGAGTGGAAACTTTTTTGGTAACGCTGCACCACTGCCTTTGCTCGTAGCATTGACAGCCAACATTATCTCACTGTCTATTTTCGTTTTTGAACGAGTGATCGCAGCTACGGAAGCCGTCTGAACAGCCCCCTTTGCGGCTTCGTCAGCCAATGAATTCCCTGCAACGTGAACGCCATCACGTTGATGACTCAGTGTATGGATCACGTGAGCTTTTGGTAGTTCATTTTTTAACTGAACTACTTGTTCCCCAAAGCTTTTTATGCTTTATTGTGCCACCTTTTGCATCTTTGAACCCGTTTTCAAGCCAAGTTTGTATATATTCATTATACGACTGCACACAGTAGAAAGAATCACACACTATTAGTGTGGGGAATTCTCGATCTGTACTTTCAAGTGCCAGTTTGAATGCTTGTAGTTCAGCTCGCTGAGCTGTGCAATCTCCTAGAGATTGGGTTTTTGCGACCATAGGTCTGAATTTGCCATCGCGCATGCGACCTTTAACGATTGCACACGCTGCACTGTAAGCTTGCTTACTCCCTGTTGCGGGTTGTGCGGATCCGTCAGTGTAAATTATGAATTCATACTGATCGAGAGGCAGATTCTCAGTGGGCAGAGGACATTCATGTTCATATTGCAGGAACGCTTGTGTTTTTAAATCAGGATCAAAAACATATTCAACATCTGTTGCAGCAAGAGAATTAACCCATTGTATCCATCTAGGGTGTAATGCTTTAGCATTTGGAATGCTTGCTTTTGTTACCGCCTCTAAGGCCGGAACAGGGTTACGACAATAATGCGTTTCCCTTGGGCTAGAGCTCTTTCTTTTGCTACAGCGGTTGGAACTGCTGTCAGAATTTTTTCTGTTGAAGTGAAGCGCATTTCTGCTTGTGTATACAAGTGTGATTTGTATGCAATTGGTACTTTCTCACCCTCATTAAATGTTAAGTAGGTGAATCCGCATTGACCCGAAATTATTCGGATCACTAAATTGCGTTGACTTACGCGTGTTTGGAAGTGATTTGTTGCTAAGATGTTAGCTTGGAGTGAACGCAAGATTTCTGTGTGTTCCTGTCTCCAATTTTTGATTGAAAAATCAGGTTTGATTAATGTGTAGAGAGGTTTAACCCTTTCTGCGTAATTTAGAATGTAAGTTCTTCCAAAATTTAGGAAACCCAGGATGGATTGTAAATTTTTCCGCGTTTTTGGAGGTTGGAGCAGCGCACACCTTTCTAAAATGTTGGCTGCCAAGCTCTTGCCTTCACTTGAAAGCTCATATCCTAGAAACAGGACATTGAGATGGGCAATTCTGGACTTTTTAAAGTTGAACTTATAGCCCTCAGAGGCGAAGCCCAGTATAATGGTACTCACCCTATTCAAGTGTTTATCCAGGTCATCGTCTGTCAGATAGATGTCATCGACATATGACAATGCCTCATTATCATAAATTTGTAGTAACTCCGTTACTCTCGCTGAGAATAACCCCGGGCTGTTCTTGAACCCTTGTGGGAGTCGACAAAATTGACGCTGGGTCCCCATTATTGAGAAAGCTGTTAAGTATCTGCTTTCAGGTGCTATGTTTTGACAAAAGAAACCATTTGAGATATCCAATGTGGTTTTGTATTTTTACGCACAATGTTATTCATTAATGCTGTACTATGTGCATTTTGTACTGCAAATGTTTTAGAACAAGTGTTTAAGTGTCTGTAATCCAAAACTAGACGATAGGTATTGTCTGGTTTGGAGACAGGAAACAAAGGATTGTTCATTGAAGAGGTGCATGTTTCAATCACCCCCTGGTATTCAAGTTGATCTAAGATCTCGCTGACCTGTTTTTTAGCTTCTTGCTTTATTGGGTACCGCCTTTGTGCAGTAGGTTCATTTTTCAGATGTATTTTATGGTGAGGTGAATCCTCATCCCATCCTACATGATTTTTATATAATGCTGGGGCCTGGGCAACTGCCCATTTCCTGGCATAAGTATATTTTAGATGAATTGGAATATAGTTAGAGAAGGCAGGCATAATAATGTCCTCGCCATGTGGGCACTCCCTGACAAATTGTGGTGGCCAGTCTTTTCTGCTAGAAGTGTCTTAGCCCCTTGAAAGTTTTTCCCAAAAAAGTGCTTTCACCTGTCTAGGTATGTCTCCCTCCATCCGGAGTGTTATTTCATATAACTTTTGTGGAGTACTAACCCTGGTGTCTACAGTCTCAACTGTAATGTACTCATTCAAGTCCACTATCTCCAGAAGTTCCTTCAGGTTCTGGCGCGCTATTGTGACTTCTGCTGCACTGTCCAGCATTGTCTGAGCCCATTCTCCGTTCTTGAGTTGTGTTCTCAGTATCCTCGGCATGTCTGACCTTCAGACCTGCTACCTTCTTCTTTGAGAATTGAGGTTTTGATTTGTTTTTCGGAACGTGTTTGTCGTCTTTCGATTTCACGCGTTCTTCTCTATGTTCTGACTGTCCTCTTCTTTCAGATGTCTGTGACGAGATCTGAAAGGTACGAGAGGAACGTGCATCAGTATCTTGATACCTGTAAGGCTTTTTCAAATTATCCCTATTCCTGAGGTTATACCTCCTTTCAGAGGGCTCCTTTTGAGGAGACCTACCTCGGGATTGAGAACGTTTCTCGTTTGAATTATGTTTATTAGTTTCCCACTTCTTTTTAGAAGATGTAGGAGTTTGTTTAATTGAGTCCTTTTCAGGACTTTCAGATAGTTTTGGCTTCACTGGTCTTCCACTCAAACTATCTCTGCCTAATTCTGCATAAGATTTGTTAGACCTGGCATCCTTGGCGTGGGTCTCCCTTCCATTTTTTGATGATGCCTCCAATGTTATTGATCTGTTTTTGCTGGTTTAGATGCTTTGGGCACTGTGCCACTGCTATTCAGTGCCACAGTGCAAGTGCTCCCTATTGTAAATTGATGTATGTATTAGTGACTCCATGATTGGATGATTGGTTTACTTGTCAGTCCCTAGTACAGTGCACCGAGTGTGCCCAGGGCTTGTAAATCCAATGCTGCTGGTGGGCTTGCAGCACTGGTTGTGCCACCCACAGAAGTAGCTTGTAAAATGTGCCTCAGGCCTGCCATTGCAGAGCTTGTGTGCAGCCTAGGGCTGCCATGTCGACTTGGTGAGTGCACCCACTTACCAGTCCCTAAACCTTCCCATTTCTTCATATCAGACACCCCTATGGTAGGCCCAAGGGCAGGGTGCATTGTAAGTATAAGGTAGGACATGCCCTGGTGTGTGTGGCATGTCCTAATAGTGAATTACAGCCATTTTCGTTTTTCACTATTGCAAGGCTACCTGTTCCCCAAAGGCCAGAATGGGCAGTTTGATTATTACACCTTATAATCCTAACTGACCCAGGGAACATGGTAGAAAAACGAATTTAGTATGCCTGAACTCAGGATAAAATACATCTTTTAGTAAAGTTGGTTTTAACATTCTGTGTTTAAAAATACCACTTTAAGAAAGTAGGTATTTTCTTGCCTAACCTTCCAAGCCTGCCTCTGCTAGGTTGTGTATTCCTTGTCTGGGTTTGTGAGTGACAGGGGCTGGGGGACTCCAGGAGACAGGGTGAGTCAGCACAGGGCTGAATAGAGAGATCTGCATCCAGAGTGGAGGGAGGAGCTGCACCTGGGTCTGAATAGGGCTGTGCCTGCCTTCCACAATGCTGGCTCCACCTCCTGCCGGGCGGCTGAGCACTCTGCCCCACATTCTGAAAGGAAAGAAGGAGTCCTGTAAACAAAGTGCTCCAGGACTGACCAGAACTGGTTTTGGACTAGGCAAAGGCCTCTTTGCCTTCAGAGAACAAAGAGAAAAGGTGTATAAAAAGGGGACCCAGACCCCTAGGAGATTAGATCACTTTTGGGAAACAAGAAGAAACCTTTGCTGAGGAGCGGAACCAAGAAGAAACTGAGGAGAAGACTATCCCCAAGCTAGAGGGATATGCCTGCAGTGGTTGCCTGACTGCCAAAGAAAGGAGAAGGGAACTTTGTGTGTACTTTCATCAACTTGTGAAGGATCTCCAAGGGCTTGATTTCAGAGCTTGCCTCCTGCTGAAGTCTCAGGGACAACAGACTTCACCCACCAGCTCCCCTGAATTCCCTTGCTGGGAATTTGGACCTTCTGACACACTTGCGTGTCTCTGGGAGCTGGAAGCGCGACTCAAGACGAAGAAGCGTGTCGCCGCAGCCACTGATTCTCGCATCGCCGGAGAAGAGTGTCGACGTCGCATCAGACGCCGGCGCATCCCCGAAGAAGCGCGCCGCTGACACCCTCGCATCCTTCGAAGTGCCTTGCAGCACCGGAGAAAAGTGTCGCCATCGCATCAGACGCCGTCGCATCCCCGGGGCAGAGCATCAACCTCGCATCAGACGCCGACGCATCGCAACACGAGGCGCGCCCCGCATCCCAGAAGATAGTCGACCTCGCATCAGACGCCGTCGCATCGCCAGGGAAGCGTGTCGCAGGCCCTGTTGCGGCTCCAAAGACTCATCGAAATCGCCGCACGGCCGTCGGGCGTGCACGCATCACCTCTTCGTTGTCGCAACCTCAAGAAGACGCCACTTTGTTTCTTTTGCACCAGATCTTCAATGCATCACCGTCCTTGCGTGTAAGGGACTACTGCATCACCTTCCCTGCAACACTTTTCGTTGCCCTGCGTTACGCATCTTAAGGTACATTGAACTCAAAGTGTCGCATTTTCAGTTTAAGAGACTCAAGCTAATTCTACCATCTTTAAAGTACAGTATTGTGGATTATTTTTGTCGTTTATGGTCTTGTGGTAAATCTATATAAAAGATACTTATTTTTATAATACAACCTGTGTGGTGTCCATTTGTAGTGTTGTCACTGGATTACTGTATGTGTTCACAAATGCTTTACACACTGCCTCTGAACTAAGCCTGTCTGCTCGTGCCAAGCTACCAAGAGGGTGAGCAGGGGTTATTTCAGGAGTGTACCCCCTTACCCTGACTAGAAGCAAGGGCCCCTATTTGGACAAAGGTACCTACCTCTGCCAACTAGAGACCCACAGTTCAAACATTGGTGGTCAGCGGTGGGGATTCTGGACTTGCATTTGTGACTCATGTACAGTGATTGGTGAACACTACCTAGTGAGTGCAGACCAAAACGCAACCACATACTTTTGGTAGATATTCTTTTCTGGGACTTTCTATTTTTGCTAAATATTGCCAAGTTTAATCACCATGGATACAGCAGCATCCATAATATCTGTTGATAATGATTGGGAGGAGGAGAAACCGGAATGCTACACCGTTAACCAGCTCAAGCACTTCTGCAGGAAGTTCAAAGTTTCTATGACCGGAATCACCAAGAAGGATGATTTCCAAAAGGCGCTGAGGGCCTGGGTTGAAGCAAGGAATACCCCTGAGAATGAGGAGGGGGCTGAGAATGCAGATGAGCAGCTGGATGGGCCAGTGGATCCAGGGGAGAGGAGAGCATCTTCCCCCGTGGGTAGCAGTGTTTCTGCCAGACGTCTGCCCCCAGAAGAGCTGGAGGATAGACAAAAGAATAGGATGCATGAGTTGGAGCTGGCCAAAATGAGTGGGCAGTTAGAAATTAGGAAATTGGCCCTGGAAGAAAAGAGAATGCAGCTTGAGCATGAGAAAAGTTTGAGGGAGTTGGATTTGAAAGCTAGGAGCTTAGAGATTACTCCCTCTGGTGGCAGCGCACCGTCAATGCCTGTTGAGGCTAGGGTGTATATTCCTAAGAATGTGGTTAAGGAGTTTTTTAAGAATGATGATATTGGGCAATGGTTCAAGGCCTATGAGGTAGCCATGACTTCCCACCGGGTCCCTGAGAAGGATTGGGGAGCGGGGTTGTGGGGTCGGTTTCTTAGTGAGGGGCGGGATACCTTGTTGGACTTGCCCTCTGAAGTCTATAATTCCTACAGCCACATGAAGAATGCATTGATGACCAGGTATGGGTTGACTCCTGAACTCTATAGGCAGAGGTTCAGGAACTGTAAGAAGATTGAAGGCAGTACCTGGGTTGAGTATGTGACCTTTTTTTGCAGAGCCTTGGATGGTTGGGTAAAGGGTAGCAAAGCAAATGATTTTCAGGCGCTCTTTGATTTGATTGCATGGGAGCACTTGTCCAGTAATTGTTTTCCTGAGCTACGCCAGCACCTGATTGACCGTAGGCTGACTAACCCTAGGCAGCTTGCTGAAGAGGCGGACCGCTGGGTGAGCACCCGGGTCCACAAGGGTCACGTGGGAGACTCCGCCAAGGGTGGGCAGGGTCCCCAGCAGAGGAGTGGGGGGACAAGGGTAAACAGAGGGAGTTCCAGAAAGGGCCCCAAAGTAAACCCCAAGGGAACCAAGGGAAAGGTTCCCAGCCTCCCCCTGAGAATAAGCACGGGCCCCGACAGGTCCACCTGTTCATAGGGGACCCCTGGTGTGCTACAAGTGTGGCGCCCTAGGCCACAGGGCCAATGATCCCCATTGCTCTTTGTTTGGAAAGCCAGCACCCCCTGGTGCAGTCCCCCGGCAGTTGGCTAGTGTAGCCCTGTGGGAGGAGATGGGTGCCCCAGGTGGGCGGGATCCCGTAGTATTGTCCCTTGTCTCATTAGGAGACTCTGAGATGGTCCCTAGGAACCAACTGCCTGAGAACACTAAGAAGTACAGGCAGTGGGTGACCATCAATGGCCATAGGGTGGAGGCTCTGAGAGAATCAGGAGCCAGTGTGACAGCTGTCAAGTTTCACCTGGTGTCTAAAGAGCAGGTGGTCCCTGATGCATTCTATCCAGTTGTTGCCGCTGACAACACAGAGAGCCACTGCAAGGTGGCTCAGGTTCCCTTTGAGTGGGGGGGGGTCTCTGGTACTCTTCAAGTAGCTGTGAGGCCAGCCATGCCTGTTGACTGTTTGTTAGGGAACGATTTGGAGAGCTCACCTTGGGCTAAGGTGGAGCGGAGTGCTCATTTGGAGATGTTGGGCTTGCCTGATTGGGCGTGTGTGACCACCCGGTCCATGGCAGCCAGAGGTGTTCAAGAGGACCTGGAGCCTGAGAGGGAGGCCCAGGTGCCTGCCGGAGAGAGAAGAGGCAGGGGGCGCGGGAAACCGGCCCCCGAAGTTCCCACGGTCCAGGAGGAGGCAGACCCTGAGGGGGATGCCCTGGAGCCTACAGGGGAACAGGTAGCTGAACTGGGGGACCTGCCTGAGCTGACCCATTGGCAGCAAGATGGAGGACCCTCCAGGGAGGAGTTCTGCGAGGAGCAGAACAAGTGCCCTTCTCTCGTGGGTCTGAGGCAACAGGCCACAGACCAGGCAGCAGGTGATCAGTCTGGATCACATTGGATCTACTGGGAGAATGGTCTCCTGTATAGCGAGCCTAAGGTTGCTGAGCCTGGGTCAGCCCGTGTGCTGGTGGTACCCCAGCGCTTCAGAGCCTTCCTACTGGGTTTGGCTCATGATGTGCCTTTAGCAGGACATCTGGGGCAGGACAAGACCTTTGAAAGGCTTGTCACCCATTTCTTTTGGCCCCAGATGCGCAGGAGTGCCGCCACTCACTGCAGGACCTGTCAGACTTGCCAGGCAAGTGGAAAGAGTGGGAGGAAGCAGAAGGCTCCTCTCCAGCCATTCCCTGTAGTCAGCACCCCCTTTGAACGGGTGGGTATTGACATTGTGGGGCCACTGGACCCCAAGACAGCCATGGGCAACAGGTTCATCCTGGTCTTGGTGGACCATGCCACCCGGTACCCTGAAGCCATCCCTCTGAGGACAGTGACGGCCCCCGTGGTGGGACGGGCACTGATGGGAATTTTCTCCCGTGTGGGGTTCCCTCAAGAGGTGGTGTCTGACAGAGGTACTAACTTTATATCCAAGTATATGAAGTCCCTGTGGCAGGAGTGCGGTGTAACGTACAAGTTCACCACTCCTTACCACCCCCAAGGAAATGGGTTGGTTGAGAGATTCAACCGGACCCTGAAGGGCATGATTATGGGTCTGGAAGAACCCATGAGGCGTAAGTGGGACGTCCTCTTGCCATGCCTTCTTTTTGCATACCGTGAGGTGCCACAGAAGTCTCTAGGGTTCAGCCCCTTTGAGCTTCTGTATGGTCACCCAGTGAGAGGACCTCTGAGTTTGGTCAAGGAAGGCTGGGAGCAATCTCCCAGGAAACCTCCCCAGGATGTATATAGCTACATGCTGGCCTTCAGGAACCAAACTAGGCGTTTCAGGCAACTTGCTGAGGCAAATCTGGAAGCCAGCCAGGAGGAAATGAAGCGGTGGTACGACCAGAATGCCACTCTGGTTGAGCTTCAACCTGGTCAGAAAGTGTGGGTCATGGCCCCAGTGGAGCCCTGTGCGCTCCAGGATAAGTGGACCGGACCCTTTGAGGTGGTGGAGCGCAAGAGTCCTGTTACCTACTTGGTGGACATGCGGTCTCCCAGGAACCCCTTGCGGGTCCTGCACGTCAACCGCCTGAAGCCCCACTTGGAGAGGTCCCAAGTGGGCATGCTCTTAGCTACAGATGCTGGGATGGAGGAGGAGACCGAGCCTCTTCCTGACCTCCTGTCAGCCCAAGAGCAAGATGGATCAGTGGAGGGTGTGAACCTCTCTCCCTCCCTGACACCTGAGCAGCAAGGTGACTGTCGCCAACTGTTGGGGCAGTTTCCTGACCTGTTCTCCCTGGTTCCTAGTGTCACTGACTGGTGCGTCCATGATGTGGACACTGGGGACAGTCTTCCTGTCAAGCACAAGGCTTACAGGGTGACTGACAGGGTGAGAGCTTGCATCAAGGAGGAGGTCTCCAAGATGTTTGCATTGGGGGTAATTGAGTCCTCTCACAGCCCTTGGGCCAGCCCAGTGGTCTTGGTCCCAAAGGCTGCCGCGCCTGGTGCCACACCCGAACTCCGGTTCTGTGTGGACTACCGAGGACTCAATTCTGTCACCAGGACTGACGCACACCCCATCCCCAGAGCTGATGAGCTCATAGATCGGTTAGGGGCTGCCCGGTACCTCAGTATGTTCGAATTAACGTCTGGGTACTGGCAGATCGCCTTGACTGATGGGGCAAAGGAGAGGTCAGCATTCTCCACACCAGATGGGCACTACCAATTCCGGGTGATGCCCTTTGGGATGAAGAATGCCCCTGCCACCTTTCAGAGGTTGGTCAACCAGGTGTTGGTTGGACTGGAAGAGTTCAGTGCCGCCTACCTGGATGACATCGCAGTGTTCAGCGCCAGTTGGGAAGAACATCTGCGCCACCTCTGGGAAGTGTTGATGGTTCTGCGGAGGGCAGGCCTCACGATCAAGGCGAGTAAGTGCCAGATCGGGCAGGGTTCCGTGGTGTACTTGGGACACCAGGTTGGGAGCGGCCAGGTGGCGCCCCTACAGCCCAAGATAGATACCATTCTGGCTTGGGAGCCCCCAAGACCCAGACAGCGGTGAGAGCCTTCCTAGGACTCACCGGGTATTACAGGAGATTTGTCAAGGGGTATGGCAGCATGGTTGCACCCTTGACAGAGCTGACTTCCAGGAAGCAGCCCAAGAGAGTGATTTGGACTGACACCTGTCAACAAGCTTTTGACACCTTGAAGACAGCCATGTGCACGGCGCCCGTGCTCCTGGCCCCCAACTTCTCCAAAGAGTTTATCGTTCAGACAGACGCTTCAGAGCATGGTGTGGGGGCTGTTTTGTCACAGATGAATGAGGAGGGCCTAGACCAACCTGTAGCCTTCCTTAGCAGGAGGTTACTTCCACGGGAACAGAGGTGGAGTGCTATTGAGCGTGAGGCATTTGCTGTGGTCTGGGCACTGAAGAAGCTGAGACCATACCTGTTTGGGACTCACTTCCGGGTTCAGACAGACCACAGGCCCCTCAGATGGTTGATGCAGATGAGGGGTGAGAATCCAAAGCTGTTGAGGTGGTCCATTTCCCTACAGGGGATGGACTTCACGGTGGAACACCGCCCTGGTACAGAACACGCCAATGCTGATGGTCTGTCCAGATTTTTCCGCCTTAGTGAAGAGGACTCCCTAGAGGTAGGATAGTTCTCCCCACATTTCAGCTGGAGGGGACACGTGTTAGACCTGGCATCCTTGGCGTGGGTCTCCCTTCCATTTTTTGATGATGCCTCCAATGTTATTGATCTGTTTTTGCTGGTTTAGATGCTTTGGGCACTGTGCCACTGCTATTCAGTGCCACAGTGCAAGTGCTCCCTATTGATAAATTGATGTATGTATTAGTGACTCCATGATTGGATGATTGGTTTACTTGTCAGTCCCTAGTACAGTGCACTGAGTGTGCCCAGGGCTTGTAAATCCAATGCTGCTGGTGGGCTTGCAGCACTGGTTGTGCCACCCACAGAAGCAGCTTGTAAAATGTGTCTCAGGCCTGCCATTGCAGAGCTTGTGTGCAGCCTAGGGCTGCCATGTCGACTTGGTGAGTGCACCCACTTACCAGTCCCTAAACCTTCCCTTTTCTTCATATCAGACACCCCTATGGTAGGCCCTAGGGCAGGGTGCATTGTAAGTATAAGGTAGGACATGCCCTGGTGTGTGTGGCATGTCCTAATAGTGAATTACAGCCATTTTTGTTTTTCACTATTGCAAGGCTACCTGTTCCCCATAGGCCAGAATGGGCAGTTTGATTATTACACCTTATAATCCTAACTGACCCAGGGAACATGGTAGAAAAACGAATTTAGTATGCCTGAACTCAGGATGATAAAATACATCTTTTAGTGAAGTTGGTTTTAACATTCGGTGTTTGAAAATACCACTTTTAGAAAGTAGGTATTTTCTTGCCTAACCTTCCAAGCCTGCCTCTGCTAGGTTGTGTATTCCTTGTCTGGGTTTGTGAGTGACAGGGGCTGGGGGACTCCAGGAGACAGGGTGAGTCAGCACAGGGCTGAATAGAGAGATCTGCATCCAGAGTGGAGGGAGGAGCTGCACCTGGGTCTGAATAGGGCTGTGCCTGCCTTCCACAATGCTGGCTCCACCTCCTGCCGGGCGGCTGAGCACTCTGCCCCACATTCTGAAAGGAAAGAAGGAGTCCTGTAAACAAAGTGCTCCAGGACTGACCAGAACTGGTTTTGGACTAGGCAAAGGCCTCTCTGCCTTCAGAGAACAAAGAGAAAAGGTGTATAAAAAGGGGACCCAGACCCCTAGGAAATTAGATCACTTTTGGGAAACAAGAAGAAACCTTTGCTGAGGAGCGGAACCAAGAAGAAACTGAGGAGAAGACTATCCCTAAGCTAGAGGGATCTGCCTGCAGTGGTTGCCTGACTGCCAAAGAAAGGAGAAGGGAACTTTGTGTGTACTTTCATCAACTTGTGAAGGATCTCCAAGGGCTTGATTTCAGAGCTTGCCTCCTGCTGAAGTCTCAGGGACAACAGACTTCACCCACCAGCTCCCCCTGTATTCCCTTGCTGGGAATTTGGACCTTCTGACACACTTGCGTGTCTCTGGGAGCTGGAAGCGCGACTCAAGACGAAGAAGCGTGTTGCCGCAGCCGCTGATTCTCGCATCGCCGGAGAAGAGTGTCGACGTCGCATCAGACGCCGGCGCATCCCCGAAGAAGCGCGCCGCTGACACCCTCGCATCCTTCGAAGCGCCTCGCAGCACCGGAGAAAAGTGTCGCCGTCGCATCAGACGCCGTCGCATCCCCGGGGCAGAGCATCGACCTCGCATCAGACGCCGACGCATCGCAACACGAGGCGCGCCCCGCATCCCAGGAGAAGATCGTCGACCTCGCATCAGACGCCGTCGCATCGCCAGGGAAGCGTGTCGCAGGGCCTGTCGCGGCTCCAAAGACTCATCGAAATCGCCGCACGGCCGTCGGGCGTGCACGCATCACCTCTTCGTTGTCGCAACCTCAAGAAGACGCCACTTTGTTTCTTTTGCACCAGATCTTCAACGCATCACCGTCCTTGCGTGTAAGGGACTACCGCATCACCTTCCCTGCAACACTTTTCGTTGCCCTGCGTTACGCATCTTAAGGTACATTGAACTCAAAGTGTCGCATTTTCAGTTTAAGAGACTCAAGCTAATTCTACCATCTTTAAAGTACAGTATTGTGGATTATTTTTGTCGTTTATGGTCTTGTGGTAAATCTATATAAAAGATACTTATTTTTATAATACAACCTGTGTGGTGTCCATTTGTAGTGTTGTCACTGGATTACTGTATGTGTTCACAAATGCTTTACACACTGCCTCTGAACTAAGCCTGTCTGCTCGTGCCAAGATACCAAGAGGGTGAGCAGGGGTTATTTCAGGAGTGTACCCCCTTACCCTGACTAGAAACAAGGGCCCCTATTTGGACAAAGGTACCTACCTCTGCCAACTAGAGACCCCCAGTTCTAACAAGATTGTTCTATTATTCTGGGTAGCTCAGTTTGATGTTCTGTAACATCGAATTCCCTTAATCGCTGGCGGATCGCCACTGCTGCTGCCTGCCCCTTAATATTAGATAATATTATTGTTGAGACCTGGTCGAAATTTTTCAGTAATTTCATACCTAAATTTAGAGCAGGCTCTGCCCCGTATTAGTTTTGAATTTGTTTCAGGACATCTGGTATTACTGCAATTGATGGAATACCATGTGTTTTAGTATAGATGGCAGCAAAGACTGAGCCCCAAGTGGTACAGTCTTCCAGTTGTGGTGTGATCCCCATCGGTAAACAGATTGTTAGGATTCTGTGTTTCTCATACGGGGTAGTATTTGGAAATACTGCTTCGATTTGAGTAATTTTTTGAGCTATCCAAAATGGAATTTGCTCACGTTTTGTGGGCATTTTTCCCATGACTGCGTATAGAGTCTGTGGTGTAATTTTTAGTGTATTCCCCTGTTGAGGAGTTTGATTTGGAAGTGTCAATGGTGGTTGGACTGTGAAAGTCTGCATGACATATTGGACTAGTTGTCTGTAGATTTTTATTAACTCTTGTAGTTGAGTAAGTAATTCCTCATCCGTCATTATATCCAGTTCAGGATGAGGAGTGTAGCCGGCTAGAATCGGCCATGTTGCTCCTGGTCTACCTAGTGGACCGAGCCTGGTAATGTTTCTGTGATGTTTTAGTGCGCCTTTGAACCAGAGCTGATGCTCCTGGTATGTTAGTGGAATTTCAATATCCTCGAAAGGAATATATTCCTCTGGTGGATCATCTTCTTTGTAGAAGTGAAACAGTCTTGTTACTGAATTTGATTCGGAAATATGACCCATGAATAGAATACCTCTGTCTGAAAGGATTCGTGTGCCTCTATCACGAAAACTGCTCTACCTCCTCTTGGTGGTAGGCCGTGTTTTATAAGTTTTAGAGTGATGGCTCTTCTTAAGTTTGGATTGATGTCTATGACACCCTCCTCGGTTTCAATAAAACCTGTGATGTTATAAGCTGTTAAAGCTGGGTGACCCGCAACGTCACCGTTGTCGGAGTCAGGCATTTTGTTTTTTGAAAAATGTAGAACAAGTTTCAAGGAAACAAAAAGATAAGGTGCACAATATTTTGGAACACTGTATCCTTCAACGTTGAACAAACCAAACAACTAATTTATAGGGTGCTTCCCTATTTAGTTATGGCAGATATTTAGCCCTACCCACTCCGGACGTCTTATGGAGTATGTGAGTAGGGGTCTCTGAGAAAAGCACGAATGAGTTACTCAGTATCTAGCGTTAAATTACTGCCTTACCAAACCGTTGGGCGCCATGTAGTGTAGTTCCTATTTCCCTAATAGGCTCTGCGCATTGGAATAATATAACCTATAGGTTTGACATAGGACTAAGGTCGGTATGTCCCTATCGATTATATTAAACTTAATTACCTGTGCCAGCTAGCTCAGAGGCTGTAGGAAAGTGGATTTCTGTTGCAGTAACCCCCCCACTTTTTGCCTGATAACTGATGCACTTTTCCTTGGTGTGCCCTGGATCCCTGCCAATCAGGTACCCAGGGCCTGTGTTCCTTCCCTAAAAACTGTACTCAGCCTAAACCCAATTGGCATCTCTGGCCACAGGTAAGCCCCTGGTAAATGGTACCCTAGGTACCCAGGGCACTGTGACCAGAGAAGACCCCTAAGGGCTGCAGCACTTATTGTGCCACCCTTAGAGGCCCTGTACCCTGACACACACACACTGCCCTTGCAGGCTGAGTGTCTTGGTGCAGAACAAAACAGAGAGTCGACATGGCACACATCCCTGTGTGCCATGCCCACAAACACACTGCCCTGGCATACCTCAGTCACCCCTCTAGCTGGGTGCCCTATGCCAGTGGTGAGGGCACAGGTGCATGAGCCCTGTGCCCTACAGTACCCAGGCCCATTCCTGGGCACTGTAAGTGCAGGGCTGCCATTCCGAGTATATGGTGCTGGGAGGTCGTCAGCACGTACTCCACAGCACCATGATGGCTGCACTGAAGACTGAGAAGTTTGGTATCAAACTCCTCAGCACAGTAAACCCACACTGATGCCAGTGTGGGATTTACTGTAAAATGCACGTCAGAGGGCAACTTAGAGTTACCCCTGAACCTAACCTACAATCCACGTCTTGTCTGAGGGGCTGCCTAGGCTGCCACACAGCAGACATGTTGCTGGACCCCTGGGTAGAGAGCCATCCGCTCTCCCGGGCCTGCAACAATGCACGTCCTGGGTGAGGTGCTAGGCCCCTCCCCCAGGATGGGCAGGGGGAAGCTTCAAAGGCATTCCGCCTTTGTGAGCTTCCCCAGACCACTTGCTGTACTCAGCAACTGGTCCCCACCGGTTCCTCCCCCATCCTGGTGGGAAGACTGGAGGGAAACACCAAGGGAGGAAAGGGGGTGTGCCACCCTCTGCCAACCCCACCCCTCAGGTGGGGGAGGCGAGGTGAAGCACATCTCCGGGCTCTCGCCATCTTGAAGATGGGGAGCCCTGCCCAATCAGGACTAGGCTCCTGCCCCCTCCCACAGGAGAGTGGCAGGATAGGGGGTGTACCCACCCCAGGGCAGGGACCCATTGGTCCCTGCCCTTTACCTACCTGTAACGCCCCTAAATCTAGTATTTAGGGGCACCCTGAACCTTCCTTCCTTAGATTCCCGCAACCTAAGAAGAAAAAGGACGAAAGAAGACGCCCAGCAGAGGAGACTGCAGAGAACAACTGACTTGGCCCCAGCCCTACCGGCCCGTCTGCAGTTTCCAGAGATCCTGCGCCAAAAATAGTCTTGTCCTGCAGCCAGCGACCTCCAGAACCCCAGGGAGGACTGACTGCCTTCAACAAAGACCGGATCTCCTGTGAACAGCAGCTCTGTTCAAAAGAAACACCAAACAAAGACTCCGAGCCTGCTGAGGAGAAAGAAACCCGACGCCTGGAACCACCACTGCACCCGTCGCCTACAGCCCGAGTTCAAGTGGCCCACCGGTCCCAGCGAGGTCCCCCAGCTCTCCAGAGTCCGAGTCCACCGTGGGTTGACCCCTCCAGGACTCCCCGACGTCGCCTGCAGCCTCTGCACGGAGAACCCCCAACCGCGAGTGGCCCGGTAAGGTGAAATCCGACCTCAAAAGACACCCCTGCATCCAGACGCCCTGCGCCCTGGAGAAAGGAACCCGAGGTGCACCTACGTCCCCGAGCCCTCCAACTTACCTGCCCAGCTGTTGGTTCCTCCTGGAAGTCTTCCTGGACCGAGCCTGCAGCTGAAAACCAAAACCGAAAATTTCCATTGAAATCAACAGGGCACCCGACCTCAAAACAGCACTCTGCACCCTGCCGCCCTAGTGCCGCTGAGGGTGCCTCTTTGGTGCTAACTTGGTCCCCAACGTGCCCTGAGCTTAACCCTAGGAGCTTTGCTCCCACAACCCCGTGGCCTGCTTGCCAGCCGCCACCAACCGGAGTCCCCCTATCCTCCATAGGATAACATTGGGCCTCAACACTCTGCACCCGGCCGCCCTAGTGCCGCTGAGGGTGCAACAACAGTGCATCACTGACCCTGGGAGACCCCTGAGTCTAACCCCAGAACCCTAACTCAAAAGACCGATTACTTACCTCGAGACCGATAACTCATTTTTCCTCATAGGATAACATGGACACTTTTTCTTCCAAAAAGTTTCTAAGTGTCGACTTTTGAAAACAAGAATATTCTTTAAAAATCGTACAGACTACCAAAACGTAATTACTTACCTGTTTTAAGTAAATGTCCCAGGGCTGAACCTAGGAGTCCAGCACTGGATTACAAAAGTAACGTTAAAAGTAACTTACCGGCGAATTGAATTTTCTTACATAGGGATCCATTGACTGGTTTTCTGTGAAATTTCTTCTAAGTGTCCACTTTTGAAATACCAAAATATTGCTTAAAAATCACAACAGTAACGAATTCCGAATTACTCACCTACTATCAGGAGAGACCTCAGTACTGCATCTTTTAGTCCAGTACCGACCATGAAAAGTAATTTTACCGTACTTACCAGTAACTGGAAATTCCTCTCATAGGATATCATTGCCTGCTTTTTGTTGAAAAAGTTTCTAAGTGTCGATTTCTGAATCATACAAATATTCTTTAAAAATCGTACAAACTACAAAAACGTAATTACTTACCTGTTTTAAGTAAATGTCCCAGTGCTGAACCTAGGAGTCCAGCACTGGATTACAAAAGTAACGTAAACATACTTTGCTTGCAAACTGTATTTCCTTCCCTAGGATAACATTGGTAATTTTACCCAGAAAAGTTTCTAAGTGTCAACTTTTGAAATACAGTAATATTCCTCAAAAATCACTACCATAACCAAAACGCTTTTTCTCACCTGTTTACAGGAAGTGTCCCGGGACTGAATCCAAGATCCAGTCCCGTGGTTAGAAAAGTAATCCAAAAAGTAATCTATTGCATTTAACCAGAAATTTCCATTGAGCTCAATGTATAATTGTGTTTAAAATTGTGTTGCATATTGCAACAACTGTAACTATTGCATTCAAAAGTCTATTGCCAATTGAACAGTAGTTAACTAAAGCATCTCATTCTGAGAAAGTATATTTTGACACCCATTGTTGGTTCTAAAATAAAACAACTATATTTTTATATACAAACCATTGGCCTAGAGTTCAGTTCTTGAGTGTGTGGCTTCATTTGCTGACTGAGTGTGTACAACAAATGCTTTACACTGTCCTCTGATACTGCCTTACTGCTCGACCAAGCTACCACTTTAGAGAGTAAGGTTATATCTAACTTTAGCCTCTGCCAAACCTCTGGGGACTGTGGACTCTGTGCACACTGAACCTTACTTTGGTGCAGTATATACAGAGCCACTTTCTTACAGAGGCCACTAGAAACTCCTTGAGAACAAGAAGGGAGTAGTTTCTGGCAACCGAAAAACATGACAACTTTGTTTCCCTTTAGAAGCGGAACATGTCTCAGAATCGTGGAAACAATAGATAACAGTTTCACTCATTCAATCGTGCATGCTTAGTTTCTACAGAGTTACACAGAAAGGAAAGACGGGCGTTTCAATAAAAAGGGTTTTATTGAACAGTCTTGTTTCTCGTGTAAGAGATTATGTGCGGTTATGATCACAAGACAGTATGCAAGATAAATAATGTACAGCGTAAGCAGTAGAAATAAATAATACTGTGCTAGCATTATCTTTTAGCATATATTCACATACATAAATAACATGAGCTAAGAATGCGGGTACTCATTCGATGCGTCTCTAAGCTAGTTCTACCCCAATGTGCCTAACCTAGTCTAGGTGTAGGGAAAGATAGAAGTAGGTGGAGTATTCTCTAATATGGTAGACTAAGAGTGTGTTAAGTCTAGTATGCCAAGAGTCCCTCTAGGATCTAGTCAGCTCCATACCTTGAGAATGAGAGAGGAGGGAATCTCCTGCCGGATCTGAAACTCTAACACCCCGCGAAGGGAGTCAGAACACTGGAAGCTGGATTCGTCTGCGTGCAGGAATGACAGAGTCTTCTCAGTGCGTCAGGCCGGGATACGGGCTCCTCTGAAGTCGAGGTCTCCTCTAACTTGCTTGGGCAAGGGAAGGTATATTTATACCTGGTAGGTGTCGTGGAATGTTAGCATTGACGTGAAGTCGGACCGAGGAAGACGTCAGGAATGAACTCTTAAGGTATAACGGTTCATTCATAATAGATGAGTTCTTGGAGAAATCAATAGTCCTGTGCTAGGGGAACTCCCAAAGCTTAAGGGTCTGGTTTCTAAGAACTCGTTGTGACGTTAGGGTGGACGGATGTCGGTGACCATGCCTGTATTTGGAGTGCACGGTTAATGCCTAAATAAGGACTGGGATTCTATGCCTATATAAGGGCAAGGCGAATTGTGCCTATATAAGGACATGATTCTGGAAAACCTATATTCGGACCCCTAAAGCGGAATACAACAAGAGGTAGCAGGCAAACTGATGATGGTTTACTGTGTGTTGGAAAGTGGGTTACTAGCAGTGTGAAATATGCATCTACCACTGGCAATAAGGCCACTAACACAGTCTAGGGCTCAGTATAAGTCTCAAATTATTCCCATGCTCAACACCTGGTAGCTTGGCTGCGAGCAGGAAGGCTTAACTTCGGAGAGAGGTATGTAGGCATTTAAAAACACCAATTCAGTAAATATTTAAGGCACAATAAGAATCCCACACCAATTTACAAAAATAGAAAATATTTTTATCTTTAAAATGACACAAAAACTACAAAAATCCAATGTAGGGAACAGAAGATATGATTTTTTAAAGAATTACCACTTTATAGTGCTTAAAACCCTATAGCGCCACTGTGGGACATCTGGTCGCGTTTGACCAAGACAAAGTCAAAGTTTCAGGCCGACCGTGATGGAGCCCTAGCCGAATACACTAAACAGGAAGCCCCGGTCAAAATTTCATCTTCACACTTAGAAACTTTGCTGGAGCTTTTTCTTCAGACCCCCCTCGCTGCTCCTCAAAAGGCTGGATTCAGAGAGGGTTCGCCGGCTTGAGTTTTCACGAGGCCCCGGTCAAATACTGGAAGTCGGAGCTTTGGAGCGTTTCAGCTGGAGGAACCAGCAGTCCAGGCCGGGTCGTAAGGAGGTTTGTTTGATTCGGTCCCCTTTGGTGCTTTTTCCCCAAATGTTATCCAAACTTCAGGAGGCGTTTCCAGAAGGTCTCCTTGTGGGTTCAAAGTGTCCAAAACACAAATCCAAGTGTCTGGAATCTCCTGGATGGTCTTTGGAAGGTTGGGAACACAATTCCCACAATGCACCTAGCCAAATCCTTAAAAGTCCACAAGAAGCACTCCAGGTTGTGGACTCTTGATGGAAGTGATGCAGGTGGGCTCTGTTTACCTGGGAGTCAACTCTTTAATCCTTTTGAAGCAAAGTACATCCACAGGACTGTAGTTCCAGATAGTGCAGCAGGCACACTCAGTCAGAATGCAGGGTTGGTGGTGCAATTCAAGTTTCAGCATGACAATCCTTCTTCTCTTAGTTTCAAGCAGCAGATCTGAGAGGCTCTGCACATCTCACATATTTATTCAGTGTTTTCTTGGGTCAAGCAGGAGAGCACTCCTGTCCAATGAGGTGCAAGGCAATACCCCAGAGCATGACAACTTTACCCAAAGTGTGGCATATTTTTGTCCCAGAAAGCACCATTCCTCCAAAATTCATGATGGCGGAAATCTCAGCAGAGGAGCAAGAACTAGCTATACCAACCTCCAGTGTGGCTCTTTTCCATAGCTCTCCTCCCTCTAACATCTGCAGATTCCTTCCTTAAGCCTGCCATCTGGCTGGGTCAGAGGGGTAGGGGGTAGGAAGAACTGGCATTCCCTGCCAGACCGGTTCCTCCTTTGAGGCCTCATGCTTTACAAACCCTACCCCTTGCTCTGGCATTCCTGTGTGGCAGAGCCCTCTCCAGCAGATAGCCTCTCCGATGGTGAGCCACGTATCACTTCATCAAAGCAGCCTGGTTTATCCTGTTAACTCTGACCAATAAGGAAACACCACAGGAAGGTTGAATTTTGGCCCTTGGACAAGAAGTCTTATAACATCTTTTCTGTACAATTTAGGATAAATTCAGCAATGACATATTGCTGGATTTATCAATTCCATTCTCCTAAGTCCTTGAATAATATCTTCATTCAACTCCTAGCAATATTTATGCGTTCATAAACAACTGCAATGTTATCCTATTGGGCTAGGTATCTACAATGGGGAAAATTAACTGTGCAATTTCTCCATCAACAGGGTATATACAATCTCTTTTATAAAGGCCTGCATAAAGTTACATGGCCTCCCCACCCCTGGGACACGTAGGGAGACCTTGGGGGTCCTGAATATGCAACAATAATGTAGATCCTCACTCCACAGGGCTCATAGCACCAAAGTCCATTTTGGAAGGCACTTTACTACAATGTGGGAAGTGAAATGTGCAATTTCTCTATCCCCAGGACATATAAAAAGACATATAAAAACTCTTTTATAAGGACCCTGCCTATAATTGTATGATGCGCCACCCCTGAGACACCCAGGGAGACCCTGAGGGTACCTAATACGTAACAAATAATGTAGATTTTCACTTTTTTAGTGCCCCTACCATCAAAGACAAGTTTGGGCACAGTTTACACTTAAAAGCAGTGCTGCAACACAAGCTTTTAAAATGACCTCAGGCTCTCAACAGTGCACACACGAGAGTGTAACAACAGCTGCTGGCCTCTAAACTGCCAAGCCCTATTATATACTAGGGACTTAAAAGGTATCTTTAATCCCCCTACACTATTATCTACTACGGACTTTTAGGGTAGGTATTGCCAGTTATAGGTGTACCCTAACTCATAGTGTTGTCTTATGTGTCTGTGTTTTCAACATAGCCCTGGGCCTGCCCAAAGCAGAGCCAGAAAACCAGCAACCAAGTGTCTCAAATGGGGCAAAAAGTGGGGGGACACTGCAAACAGGTCATGATTTCCAACACTGTGACAGAAGTAAACTTGCTTGATCAATTACTGAGCTATGGAAAGATGTGCCTGGCCTCCCTGTGCAGATGTGCTACCAGCTTGGCCAAAGCTTGGTGGACCACTGGAGCGGAGGTGCAGCTAAATTGAGAACTACACACTGAAAGTGATACCTTCTGACTGAGACCTCAAATTTGATATAGCATTGCTAAATGGGAGCATAAACATTGTGAAGGTCTACAGACACCAGCTGTACATGTATTTTACCTGCTTGCAGTATCTGAGCTAACATGACCACCGTGAACATCTGTTGCTCAGAACTTGTTGTTGGAGACCAAGTCCAGAAATGAGCTCAGACTAACCTATTTTGGGGTTCTAGTATGCCGCATAGCACTTGTTTCACTGTTCTGTAGCACAAAACGGTCCAACAGGCATCTTCCAGAATAGTCAGTATGTCTTTCATGACAGAAGCTACATGGGGGACTAGGGACTTGGAGAGTGTGGTGGAAGGCGACGGCTGTGTGAGAAATGGAAGGCAGTACCCAGAATGAATTCTGAAGGATCCAACTGTTCAAAGTGATCTATCACCACCTCTGAAGGAAGCACATGATCATTACACATAGCCAACAATATCACATGGGGGCTTCTGTGGTTCTCAGATGATTGTGCATGTCTGAGACTGTGATTTGAAACTGCTGCTTGGACCTTCCTGTACTCCTTTCATTAAGAGACATGAGCATCATTTGCGACTGCAAGGGTTGGTGTAGCTTTGCACAGTTGGGCTTGCTATAATCTCTCAATTTCTGGTAATGCATGTAAAATCAGGAAGCCAGGAACTCAGAAAGCCTAGAAGCCAGACAAAATGAACAGAACTAGGCCGTACTATGCTTCAAACACTCCCAAGGAGTTGTTTGCTTGCTTTCTTACCCATCAAGCCCCTCTTTGTTGAACAGCAAGCAATCTTGTATGAACACCGCCAAAAAGCCAGAGAATCTTAGACAGGAGTGCAATTTAATGTCAATTCACATTGACCTTGTGATAACAGTCAAATTCTTATCTCGAGAGAGAAAGATGCTTCCCAGTAAGCCATTACCCCATCTCCAATGGGGATAGGGGGAACAAGGTTCTACATATAATACAAACAGGGTTTCGGAAAAAATGTAAATTGTTTTATCTAATTTTATTAGCAAGATTCTAAGGCAGTCTGGATCACACCTACAGTGTGTATCCATGTACATAAAAACTCCTTTTGCACAATTGAATGAACATTACTGTGGCAAACTTTGCACAAAATCTATGGCTCATTCGAAATTTTGAGGCAGATCTTACTTCTATTCAGAAATACTTGCTCCATTGTTCAGGTCATGGTAAAAATTCACCAGGCAGATAGGCACTTCAAAAGAGCTCAAGCAGGCTTGCCTCTTGGCTACTTTATCGATCAAACTGTTTATTTCAGATCTCTATCAGGTCTTTCTTCAAGTAAACACCGTATTTTGCAAGATTGGTGCCAAGCACATTCAAACGTTTTTCTATACAAGTCATTCGGTAAATTGTAGCCAAACTACATTTGGATAACAAATGCTACAGTGAACAAGCTGAATGAGTACTGTGACCTACATTTATTTGAGGGTCAATCACTTGCAGTCAAGAATAAAATAATTTTGTCCAAACTATAAGAAATGTTCTTGGTACTTTGGTTGCCTATCACTAAATATCATTTATTACCAAAACAAAAACTTCTATTTGCAAAAATGCTCTGTGATCCTGAAATTGAGGAAAGATATTAATGTGGTCAATGTTCAGGATTTCAGTGAAAATCCTAATGCTGCAGAACCATGATTATGAGTACATTTCCCATTGCCTGTTCCTCGAGTCTGTGGTGAAAGTCCTTGATAACAGACTGAAGGAATGCTATGTGTTCTGGTGATAATGTGGAATTTTCCTGTTTTACTACTAATTGAGGCAATGCCTTTACCATAACTGTTTGACACCCATATAGGGCCACGCAATTGCCCATCGACAAATCATTCCATGTTCCAGATCCCTGAAAATACGATTTTCTGCTCAGCATGAAACTGGTGGACCAGATAAGGAACAAGAAAGTGAGCAGCTTTATCAATAACGCCACAATTTACTATCGAAGGTCAGGGTTTCTAGAAACAAAATGATGGACCAATAACTTGAATAGGGATGATGGGTATGGACGCTTTGCTAGGCAGGAACACGCAGGGCTAATTTGATTCCTTTGCACAGCAAAGCCAACAGTCTCCCTTTCTCCAGCGTCAGACAGAAACTAAGTGAGTTTTGCCCCATAAAGACTACTCATTTTTGTGCAATGGGTTCGTGGAAGCCACCACAACGTAGTGATCTTTCTGGACATTATTTCTTTGCATCTATGCAATATTTCTAGAAAAGGAAGAAGCGCTGTACCAAGTACTTACTAACTGACGTCTGTTTCTTTTCCACGTTTCAGCTTTCCTCTTTGAGTTCATGTTCTGGAATGCTGCGAAAGAATATGGAGTAGAAATAAATAATGATATTTGAGTTCTCATTGACTTTCACCATATACAGTAGAGATAAAAAGTATCAATAAACATAATGTAACCAAAGAGATCCACTTTAAAGGATAAAAAAGTCTACGGTTCAGTCTTGGCATCTTATTTTTTTCTTGTATAAAACAATTCTTGTGACATATAAGCCAGAAACAGATTAGAATGTAAAATGCACTTTACATATTACAGCAAGAGGCTATTAACACAATAGCAAGATAAATGTATATAAATGATAT